>JAGFPH010013612.1:4339-25963 GCA_018207615.1 Philaenus spumarius | reverse complement strand
TGGACGAATGTTGGATTTTTTCATGGTGCCAAAATCTTGTCTCGAGCGAATGTTGGTTTTTTTCATCGTGTGGGGCTTAATTGCAGGATGTCATCTTGACTGTTTCAAAGTAAAGCAACCCAGCCTGAAAAACATAAAGAAATCGTTTTAGATTTACAAATGATTAATCAATTTCCAATGTTTTTATCTCTATAATAACCGTTAAACACATTAAAAACAGTTTAGATACGAAATCCGCCTTGACTCTACTATCCCTTCAGGATAGAAGTATTAGCAACGGACTCGATTATCTGTCTAAAACGTGAAAAACGTTATTATATAAGAAACAAAAAAAAACACTGACAAAAAATACAATATGGTGAGTATTTCATTTTAACAAGCAAATACATTCTACTACCACAAAATTAAAGCAAATGCTGCATTACAAATAATTTTATAGAGCTCAGGCGCCAAGAGTCTACAAAATATTTGCAAACAACATAATACTTGTTGGCTTGGTAGGATAGACCTGTATGTTTGACTTTTATAATGAAAAGTGATTTTTGAAACGTTTTGAAAGCTGTATATATACTAACATTTGAGAAGTGGGGGGCTGCCCCTCTCTTTCAACAACTGGCTATATAAACAGAGTGGATACTTACTAAGGTGTTCTATTCATAAGACGAAACTACTAAACTCGAAAAATGTCTTCTTTTCAGCAAGAAATCGTTGTCTGCGATGTTTATAGCGACGAAGAAATTTTAGAAGCGCTGCAGATGACATCAAATTTAACGGAGGAGCAATTGGTGACACCAATTGATTGTGATGAAGAGGTGTTAAGAATTATGAACATAAGTCGTAATTTACCAGAGGAGTGTTTGGTGACACCATTCAATTGTAAGTATTATTTTATTTATTGTCACATAACATTTGACATATAGCAAGAGCTATAAAACTGGTGACATTGTCCTCAACATAAGCCATAATAACAATACATAAATTTTCATAACCCTATGATTAAAATCACAATTACAACTATATATTTTTTAAAACATAAACAGAAGACTATTATAAACGTTCTCAATACATATCAACATTTTATAAATCATTAAAATTACCCAAGTTACTCTGCAACCCGTAATGTAATTCACCCTAATAAACATTATTGTCTCAAGAATATACAGTAAGGGGAGTGTCAATATTCCCAACCTCTTAAAATATTAACGATATATAAACTTATTTTTCGGTTAAAAAAACATAAAATTCTTTATTAATATATATATTACAACGGACAAAACTCGTTGTAGGTCCTGGATTTGAATTTATAGTTAATTTTATAAGTTTGAATAATCTGGACTTGCCGCGGGCTAAAGCCGAATGTAGGACACGACAATCATGTTGACGCGGGCGGGTCGTTATCTGGCCAAGCTAAACTTTTGGACCCTGCCTGTTCGAAAAGGAATAAGGACTTGTACAAAAATACTTAAAGATTCTTTCGGGAAGCCAAAATCCAGGATTTAAATAAAAACAAAAATCTTCAGGAAATGCATTACACTAACCGCGGGTGTATTTACTGCAAGATTAGATAATATAAAATCACAAGGTTAAATAAGATACAAGCTGTTAAAGTATGGGGAGAAATTCAAAATTCCTCTAAATTGAAAAAGAAAAGGTTTTTTAGGCTTTTTTTAAGAAGGCCTAAAATAAAGGTGAAATAAGTTTTAGCGAAATTTTGTTAAATAAAAAAGTTAATGTTAATTCACTAAGTTCAAATGATAAAAAAGTAGGTAAAAAAGAAAGTTTTTTAAATTCTAACCAAAACAAGTTTTAGTAATAGTAAACATAATTTATAATTAAGAAGAAAAACTTGAAAATTTATGAAAGGAAAAAGGTGATAGAATTTGCACCTTTACAGCCCAATAAAAAGTACAGCGCGGGTCGTGTACGCGAACCAAGAGTCGTACGAACGTCATTCGAGTTTGTGTATACAGAAGACAACGAGATGAATCCAAAAATGTCACTCTCATGGAAATCGGGAAAACCCTGGAGGAGTTACAGAGGAAAAGGAGTTTCCATATCCTAAACTGCGGGAAGCAAGATAAGGACTCGAAACAGCAGAGGGGCTGGCCGAAGATGAGACGGCTGGAGGGGGAGCAGGTCTACCAGCATACGAAAGTGGGCGTACTCCAAAAACAAAAGGAAAGTTACATAAAACAATGGCTAAATCAAGTTTAAAGATAATGGAAAAATTAAAATAAAATTCAGGATAAAAAATAACATAGACTAGAAGTTTAAAATTGTCGAAAAGACGAATTTTAAAGCTTTGTAGTAATACAGTGATGGAAAGCTTAAGTTGGCATGGAAGTAGTGCCGAAAAAGCCTATATAAACGATTGCTCGGGGAAACTCGAGAGCCTTCACATTTTTACGATGTAACTAGACACTTCGATACTTATTCATTTTGCGATGTAATTAGATGCATCAGGAGCTGTTACTTGTCTTTTATAAAATACTATAGCATGCAAGAAGCTAAGTATTTTCTTCGTTAGCCTTATAAATTGTATAACAAGTGAGAAGATACGTCGTTGCGGTTTTCACCTGGAATGCAGCAATAGACACCGCCTTAATCTACAAGAACTTCAGTGGCAACTTAGGCAATACAAAGTTGGCCTAACTTGGAATATTCTGGAGGAGGAAAATAACCTGCAAGACAGCTGATACATGGAGTGATTCGTATAGCTTCCAGACAGGACTCCAGGACACCACCAGGCGACCACTAGGACATGCAACTATAACTTCGAGGGAATAACCGAACCGGGATTGCAGACACGACACCACCACATCCATCTTTAAGAAGCCATCCATCATTCATCCAGACAACCCTACAGACTCTACCTTCACCAACGAGACAACTTAATCAGCACGCAGAACATCTGTAGCCTGCCATCGTTAAACAACTTTCGCGGACTTCACATCAAATGTCGCGACGCCTGGACAAGTGTGAAAAGGTCGGTAGAAGCGTAAAATACGTTAGTCCCTGATAAAATTTGCCTGAATTAAATTCAAATAAATTTATTTTAAATACTGGGTTACTTAGGATGTTAGATTAGGTAAAATATTTGTATTATTAATTAAAAAAGTAAATTCATTAAATCGTAAATTTAAATTAAATCTTTCATTAAATTATTAATTAAATTAAATTGAGTATAAAATATTAAAATAAAATATAGTTAGGTAAAGAATTAGTTCTAAGGCTTATAGTTTAAGAAATTATTATTCAATTTGAGAAGAGATTTATTATTTTGTGTTTGTTGGAAAAAGATAAAATCCAAAAGTTATATTTTCTGTTTAAAGTTTTGAAAAAAGGAGTTATTAAAATTGTATTTGCTTTATACAAAATTTATTATTTACAAAAACACCTAGTATTCAAATATCCCAATAGTTTATGAGTTATATAATAAGAATTGATACAGTGAAATTTCATAAAATATTTGCAAGCACAAATAAGCCATTTAAAAGGTTAGTTTCAGATTACTCACTACTCAGAGGTTTACAAAAGGTAAAATTATTAACTTGTGTTCTAACTGAGCTAGATTCAAAAATAAATTACTGGAAGTATAACGTAATTTTTTTTTCTTTTGTCGGGATATTCAGCAAACTGAATATTCGACACATAGTTATTTCACCTAGGCCAAACAAAGTGAGATTGCCTATAAGACTTCCAGTAGGTGGAAATAACTTATTTTCCAACAAAGAATTCTCAAAAAGGAGAGTTCCCTTGTAGAATATTGTTTTACAGGTGAAGACCGATTTACCCCCCATGTAGATACAAATACTACAACCTCTAGCTTTGTTGGTAGGTATACGTTTTTTTATAGAAAATAATATTTGTCTGTTATACATGAAATATTTCAATTATTATATATATTCATATATTTTCTTTTTCAGCCGAGGATGAACATATTTTTAAAAGACCAAACCCATCTAGGAGACTTTCAGCACGTCCAGCAGAAGCAGTTCCGTCTACCTCAGGTCTTACCTCACGTGCAGAAGCAAGTCCGCCTACCTCACGACTAACACCATCCTCTCGTCTCACCAACTCCAAACTCCTAACCCCGTACTCACGCCCATCCAACTACACAAGTCGTCATGTTCCTAAGGAAGATGACGCTATGTGTTTGTACATTATACGTAAGGGGGTTAGGAAAAATGTACAGTGTTGTAGCCTAGCTAAACAAAATTCCGACTACTGCAGTAAACATAGCGGTAAAGAACCGATAGTATTAAATACAAACAATCAAATTAAAAATCTCGTCAATCATGAATCACGCGAAACTCAGACTTGTGCTCCGACTTTAGTACAGACAATAAAAATTAGAAGAAAGTCTTTACAGATCAATAAAATGTATAAATTAGAATCATATTTCGATCAGTTCGCGATATTGACGGCAACTGTTGGGACTGCTGGTAGGCTTAGAGCCTATCGCCTATATTTACCGAATGATTTCGAAAAGAAAAATGTGGGCGAAGGCGGGTACCTAACGGTTTGTGACAGTAGCCGCATTTTAAAATGGGTTAAAATTAAAATGAAAAATTTTTCCTAACCCGTATTACTTTTCTATCCATTACTTCCTAATCCTTATCCAGTGTTTTTTACTGCTAGGCCTGAGATTTTATAAAGAGATCATATTCTATATATATATATTATAACTTTATATAAATCGAATGGGATCCGTTTTTGCACTTCACTAAAAACCGAAACGAACCGATCTGTTTACCTCATGTTCCAATATTATACAATATACTAAATGGTTATTTATATATATATATATATATAGCTGTTTAAACATGTAAAATATTGGCTAAGGTAATTTGGAAAAAACTTATCATTTACAATTTTCTAACTTGCGACTGTACACAAATATATATATATAGATTTAGGTATTTCCTATTTCTAGATATTATTTTGTACTTGAAAATAATTTTTATTACTGTTTTTCTTATAAAATTATATCTTTATATATTCACGAATGCACACAACATTTAAACTATAATATTACAAAAACACATAAGCATTTTAGTTCAAATTTAAACTCGTACAAAATGTATAATTATATTAATCACAATTATGCATCAATTGAAATTAAACAAGTTTTTTGATTAAACTATCTCTGTAAATTCTTGTAAACCAAAGTTTCTGCTATTAAAATGCGTGAACTAAGATTTCTATACTTTTTACATAACACACAACCGCAAATAATGATTTGCATATAAAAACCGGTTTCTTTGAGTTGAAAAATTTGCGTGCTACAGCTTCATATAGAACGGCCTCGTGATATAACTCCTTGTAGGTCATGATCGAGTTCTTAAAACTTAATATGGGACACTGTCTAGCCAAAACAAACTTGTTTTGCATGCAGATCTGAGTCACGTTATAGAATGTTGTTTAGAACAACCTCGTGATATAACTTATTGTAGATCATTATCAACATCTTAAAACTTAATGTGGGACACTGTCTAGCCAAACAAACTTGTTTTGCATGCAGTTCTGATTCTTTCACAAACCCGGTTTATTGTAGTATTTTTGAAAGGGAAAGTTTTTAATCCTTTATGAGAAGGTTTTTTTGGAGTGTTTTTTAATGAGAAGGGTGGGGAGTAAGTCAAAAGGAGTGGGGATTCATATTATATATACAATGTTGTATGATGTCTTCTGTTTTATAATCAAAGAGCTTCAACATGACTAACCAACATACGGTTGCTTCTTTGAACAGAAACCATCTCTCACATCTATTCAACGATGAGTCCATCAATAAACTTGTGTCTTCACATTTTAAGAAATATAGGTGGACGTTTCAATGTAGGAACGAGTCTGCGACAAAAGTAGCGATTGTAGGACCGCGCGTGGTATACACACACGACTGTACTTGACGAGAAACAAGTGAAAGTTATTTTGACACCAAATGACATGCAGAACGGGGATACTGATGTCTTATATACGCAACCGTATAAGAAACGTTTAATAGAAATATAGGGGTCAGTTTAAAGGTTCTTTTAAGGACCAGAAGTGATACGCTACAAGTCGCATGGTATATTATAGTCAAGTAAATACTTGTCTATAATATACCGTCTACTTTAAGCTTTCGATCGCTTCGTAAAAAAATATGGTACCCCGATGCAATCGTTTACGATCGCGTCGGGGTACCATATTTTTTTTACATCTTCAATTTGACCTTGAAAAAAACACATGTACCCATTCGAAGTACCCGGTTAAACTTTCTTACAAACACAGTCTCCAACATAGAAACTACAACGTCATAGTTCTGACAAAATTATATGAACTTAGAACTTTGTTAGATTCCAAGATGGTTAGTATAAGAGAGAGAAAACATAATTTTCTTCACACATCATACTTCCCACGTCACTACCCCACGTCATACTTCCCACGTCATAATTCCCACGTCACTACCCCACGTCATAATTCCCACGTCACTACCCAACGTCACTACCCCACGTCATAATTCCCACATCATACTTCCAACGTCACTAATTCCCACGTCACTAATTACCCACGTCACTACCCCACGTCACTAAATTTGCATAAATGCACCCGCCTTTCCCTCTACTCACACACTTTTGGTTGCTAGCTATGCGTTCCTTTTAGATCTTGCATGTGGAAAATCACGTAGACCATTTTTCCTGGAATTAGTTTGCAGGTGTTTGCTTCTTATCTCTTCTAGACTGGTGTGGACGTTACTTTTCTAAATGCGTCTCGAAACTTGTATACTTTCCGCATCTTAAAGTCAGTGCATAAACAGTTTTTTTTAAACTCGCATCTAAATTGATTTTAATAATTGTCTGCCTTTTACATTTATTCAAATTAATATTGAAATTGACTTTAAAATTTGTCTGCCTTTTTTCAAAATGTTGATGGCTCATGTCTTATGAATTTTCCCTGCCCTTTACTTTAAGAATCCTGAAGCTTTAATTTGTCACTTTTTGTTTCTTTATTTTACACTAATCCAACAATCTTACAAACTGTAGGCCTACTCACAATATAGTGAAAGATATAGTAGCTAATATTGAGAGTAGTATTCAGTATTTAAAAGATTCTGATAAAAACTACATTAGGAATACTTGTAAAATTTAAATCCAATCAAATTTAGATAGTAACAATTCGGGAAGTAAATCTAATTTAATAAAAAAAAAAAAGAAATGGATATAATTAAGGGTCTGAGACAGAAAGATTGTTAAGGCTGATAAAGGTAAACTAATACTATAGTGATCTTGGATAAAGCCAATTATTTTAGTAGAGTTTCAAAAATGTTAAAAGAAGGACCTTATAAAGAAATATCTAAAAATCCACTTAACAAATTTGTTAGGAACACTAAAGATACCATAAAAAATTGTGGTTTGGTGATTAAAAATTATGTTTTAAACACTTTGAACCCTGGACCCTTAACACATTGTCGAGTGTAGCTACCTGGGGGTTTTGGTAGTATTTAAAAAAAATTCTGTTACTTACCTTATTTAAAAGTATAACATATTATATATCATTTTAAAGGCAAAACAATAAGCTTTAAGTAAATGTAATACTTCAAAGGTTTATTAAAAATACAAAATGGTAACAAATTATGAAAACTGATGAAAAATTTTTAAAAAAAATAGCTACATAGGCCTTTAGTTTACAACATACACTAAAAAGACACTTACGAACTATAAACTTTGCATCAATAAAAAACCACTAATAAATCAAAAAACTTACAACACAATCAGAACTAATGGAAATATACATTGTCATTGAGTTACATCGCTAAGTAGACAAACGTCGATTGCAGAATTCACACAGCTGATCAGACACCATCTGATAATTATATAATATTTTTGTTGGCCAGTGTTAGAAAAATTCCAAAGGTCAAAGACAGACGAACTAAAAGAACTAATAAACAAGATGAGAATGCCTAAACCCAAATATATAGAAGCTAAGCTGAGTTATAGAATTAAATAGAGTGACCCGAGGTATCCAAAACATCCAATTTAATAATGTTTTTTATCAACAGCTTGATGGTACGGCTATGGGCAATTGTTTGTCTCCTTTTATAGCAGACCTTTTCATGATTAAGTTTGAGGAAGAGTTAAGCAATGATCTTGACTACTTTCCTAGAATATGGCTGAGGTATGTGGATGACATTTTTGACCTCAACAAATCCAGTGTTCAGGAATTTGTAGATCAATTAAATGGCAAACACAATTCTATTAGGTTTACGCATGAAACTGAATTGAACCAAAGCTTGCCATTTTTTAGATATTTTATGTAATAGAAATAAACAACAGATAAAATTTGATAAATATATGAAACCCTCAAATAGTCATAGGTACATATTAAGCAAATCAAATCATATTTATAAACATGAAATTTCTACTTTTAATTGTATGATAAATAGAGCAATTCAGATACTCCTTACACCGAAACGTTTTTACAATAAATTGAATGTTATTAAAAATATAGCTCAGTTCAATATTTTTGATCCTAAAATTATTGATAATTTGTTAAGGAAACAGAAGCTAAAAAAAATGTTAGAATAAATTCCACGACACTCCAACCGGAAGGAAAAGCAAAATTGAAATATGTTAGTTTACCTTTTGATTCTATACTTACTAAAGGCCTGGAGTCCATTTTTAAGAAATGTAACCTTAGGATTGCTTATAAAAGTCATAATAACCTTAGACAACTGTTAAGTAATCCTAAAGATAAAATTCCTATGTTGGAAAAGTCTGGAATTTATGAAATAAAATGTGACACTTGTGAAAAGGGTTTATCTAGGCCAAACAAAGAGAAAAATTATGACTATATTTAAAGAACACATATCACACATTAAATACAATAGGCCTGAAAATCTAGCATTGCGGAGCACATTCTTGAAACAAACCATAACTTGGAAAGCAGTTCCATTTTTCAGGCTGACAATGATATGTTATTAAATGCAGATAAAGGGCCTATTCCTAATTCGTCATTATTTTCTTTACTTAGGACGGGATAGGATCGTTTAGCAATAGATAGTATTTATTATTGGTAATATTTTTCAACTTTAATTTATTTTTTAACTTTCAGTTATTTAAATTTTTTAAGCCGTAGGCCTATATTATTTATATTTTGTTGATCTGTATTTGTTAATATTGGAATTTAAAGGTTATGTTTTTTATTGTATTAAGTATTTAATTCCTTTTGTTTGTTATTTATTTCATTAGGCCTATTAGTTTTTCATTTAATTTTTATTACTGTTTGTCTGTTTATAGTTTTAGTAGACCAGTTTGTTTTTATATTTAATAATTTTAAAATTTATTGTTAAATAGGCTTTTATTGTTAATAATAGATACTTGTAGTAGATTTAATGTGGCTCCTCCCATTCCTCCACCAGGTCGGTCTTGGATTGAACGGTATGGGGAGGAGTGGGGGAGGGCGGGTATATATAGCTCTGTAATATAGTCTGTATACTTTAGTAGTGTTAATACACTCTGAGGATGATGACCATGTCATCGAAATGTACATAAGGGTAATGTATTAAACATAACTTACAATTTAGTTGTTTAGTTATTGTTTTGTTCCTTGTTTTGTGGTTCAGGGTTTTCATTCAATCAGTGTGACTAAAGTTTACCTTGACAAAATTTGTTTGTTTTGCTTATACAAAATCTGTTATACTTTTCTTTAAATCTGCACATTTTTAAATTTAAGAACTAAATTTCAAACATTTAAAAAAAAATGATGTATTTTTCACTGTTGATTAATGGTGGCTAGTGATTCCAGTATTTTCCTCGCTCGTTTTACAAAAACTGCTATATACTTTTACCTCAAAGTTATTAATTTCCTTTGACCTCTGCTTCATTCTAGGAATTGATCTTGAAGAATCCCTAGATAAGGCACTGTATACTTTTTCTGAAATATAGTCAAGTTTGTATTATCACTGTGATATATACATTTTTTCCATTTGCCGAATCGTATTCTTGATGATTCTTTCCTTGTAAAAATAATTACAACAACGTGACAAAATTACTGTTTACAACAGCGTGCTTTTTAAAAACAGTAAACATATTAGACACCTATGGTAACCTAAGCATTACAATATTGCCAGTTTATTTTTC
This sequence comes from Philaenus spumarius, assembly GCA_018207615.1. Taxonomy (NCBI): domain Eukaryota; kingdom Metazoa; phylum Arthropoda; class Insecta; order Hemiptera; family Aphrophoridae; genus Philaenus; species Philaenus spumarius. Next base: position 15,848 of record JAGFPH010013612.1, on the reverse strand, counting down.
TCTGAGACAGAGAAGTTAATGCTTGTACCTATTGTATCTATATAATGAAACTATCCCTAATGTCATTAAATATAGTGGCCATTGTAAAGCTTAAGTTATCAGTGTGAAAAAATAACATCAGGCTGTGCAAATAAAAAAAACATTTAATTTATTTACTATTATCTTGTATAATGTCTACTTTGTTTAACATGTAAGGCATACCACACACTGGTGTCTATTTTCTCATGCAACTATTTTGTCAACAGCATCAAGCTAGGTGTACATATCCAAAGACAGATGTAGTTATAAATTGTTAAAAAATATGGAATTTTAAATTGTGTTGACTTTAAATACAATTAACTGAAGTGAAATATTACTAACACTACAACATAATTATATTCCTGCAATTTTTTAACAAATACCAAAGAATACAAAATATATATTACTTTTTTTCATTTTACCAAACCATTATGACGTTTCTACACCTATCTTGTAAAGACGTATTTCATAAAGGCCTTCACTTATTAAATATTACTTATTTATATTCTGATAAACATATACAATGCCTACTAACTCACAGCATGTATTATACAGGGTGTTTCACGGGAACCCTGACAAACTTCAGGAAATGGTTCCTTGTATCAAGGGAAGAAAAAAGTGTTATATAAACATAGGTCCCAAACCCATTTTTTTCGTACTTATAGCTGAAAATTGTTTTTTTCCAGATTTCCATGTAGTTCTAGTGTTTTTTTACCTCTAGAAAAAAATTGAGTAGAGATATTGTGTTAAAACGTATACTGGTAGTTGGAGCAGAAAATTCTGCAGACATATCATTGTTTTTTAGTCAGAAAATAACAATAATTATTTGGTGGTTGCCTTCCAAATTGTAAAATTAATTTAAAAAATTAAAGCTTAAAAAATGTTATTTTTATTTCACAAGCTTTTATGTGAAAACTACTTGACAACTTGGGCTGCAACCTTACCAAAAGTTGTCAAATTTTATGTAGAATAAGATTTTTTGTTTGATTTTTCAATATAAAATTGGTAACAGAAGTAATTGCTATGCATATGTAAAAAGTGTATTGGCCTTATTTTCTAAATCCAACTACTCCCTTAGTGTTATTTAATATTACTATTAATTAACACATGGTTTCAAGCTGGGTATACAATCACTAATCATCTGTCTTTAGTCAGCTGATTGACCCCATTGTTGACAGTTTTTATTTGTAAACAATATTTTAGCACTAGCCTTCTTTACGGTAACAATCATTTCAAAATATGTTTACTAACAGTGAGTACGCTGATATGCACTTTGTGTACGGCTTTTGTAATGGAAGTTCAAGAGCAGCTGTTGTTGATTATGGCAGAAGATTCCCCAACAGGCGTGTACCTAACAGGCAAGTATTTACGGACATACATAACCGTTTGAGTGAGACAGGTTCTTTTAATAAACGTAAACCTGGTAATGTTATTCAAACACCAGTTGAGGCGGAAGAAAACATTCTGGATTCTGTTCAACAAAGCCCTGGTACTAGCGTAAGGAGGCTTTCAACACAACACATTGTATCTTCTACTCAGGCATGGAGAATTTTAAATAATGAAGGTTTGTACCCTTATCATCTACAGAAAGTTCAGGCTCTTCACCTCGGCGATAATATTAGGAGGTCTGTGTTTTGTCGTTGGATTGCAGCTAATCGTCGGTTGGTTAAGTTAATACTCTTTACAGACGAGGCTCAATTTACCCGGAATGGTATTAACAATTGGAAAAACACTCACATATGGGCTGAAGAAAATCCACATGCTACAGTAGAAACAAACTTTCAACGAAGATTTTCAGTCAATGTTTGGTGCGGACTTATTAATGACAAACTTATAGGCCCTTACATTATAGATGGGGTGTTAAATGGTGTAACGTATTTACAGTTTTTACAATTCGTACTTCCTGAGCTTCTTGAGGACATCCCTCTCCAAATCAGAGGAACTATGTTTTACCAGCATGACGGAGCGCCTCCGCATGTATCTCGTCATGTGACTCGGTTCTTACATAACCGTTTTGGTGAAAGAATAATTGCTCACCATGGACCAGTACGTTGGCCACCCAGGTCACCAGACCTTACCCCGATGGACTTCTTCCTGTGGGGGTATATGAAAATGGAAGTTTACAAAACAAAACCGCAAACAAGACAGGAGCTGCTAGAAAGAATCTTCAATGTTGCACGAACAATCAAAGACAATCCTAAAATGGTACAAAGAGCAACATCTTCCGTGCTGCAGCGAGCTCGACTTTGCCGAGACCACAACGGGGGACACTTCGAAAACGTTTTAAGATAATTAATATTCGGTTTACTTTAATTTGTAAAATTTTAAATTACTATTATCTATGTACAATTTAAATTACTGTAAGTAAATTTGGAGATGCTTAATTAAACATGTTGTTTTACCTTTTCATTTCGATTGTTATGGTGAAACATTGGTAGACAGTTAATAGGCAAAGCTATGCAGATTTTGTTTAAATGAATTTTCTTCATATTTTATATTATAAAAACCCACACTGAATGATATTGGATGTTTAAAAACAAGCTTATTTAAAAAGGAAAAATTTTAGAGTACAATCTCTAAAATTTTATTTGTATTTTGTGTTACAATACTTTACAAAATCATAAAAAATCCGGCTGAAACTGCTTATAAAACTAAGGAAGTTGTGATATAATCTTATTCTACATAAAATTTGACAACTTTTGGTAAGGTTGCAGCCCAAGTTGTCAAGTAGTTTTCACATAAAAGCTTGTGAAATAAAAATAACATTTGTTAAGCTTTAATTTTTTAAATTAATTTTACAATTTGGAAGGCAACCACCGAATAATTATTGTTATTTTCTGACTAAAAAACAATGATATGTCTGCAGAATTTTCTGCTCCAACTACCAGTATAAGTTTTAACACAATATCTCTACTCAATTTTTTTCTAGAGGTAAAAAAACACTAGAACTACATGGAAATCTGGAAAAAAACAATTTTCAGCTATAAGTACGAAAAAAATGGGTTTGGGACCTATGTTTATATAACACTTTTTTCTTCCCTTGATACAAGGAACCATTTCCTGAAGTTTGTCAGGGTTCCCGTGAAACACCCTGTATTAACCACATACATTTGATTTTTAAATGATAAGAAAATTATTTTGCTTTTAATAATGCATCTTAAAGACCTAATATACCAAATGTGTAAAAATAGTGTTCATTAAAGTAAAAACCATTATTTTTGAACTATCTCTAAATACTAATGTTAGTGGCAATAATATTTTTAAAGTGCTTTTAAAAATAAAGTTGAATTACCCTTTGTAAAAAATGAATTTAATTTTTCAGATTTAGATAAATCATACCAGTGTAAAGAGTGTGGTTATAGTTGCAAATTTTCAAGTCACTTTAAACGACATATGAGAAGGCATAATGTAGATAAACCATACCAGTGTAAAGAGTGTGATTATACTTGCTCTGAATCAAGTAACCTTAAAGTACACATGAGAAGACATAACGGAGGTAAACCATACCGGTGTAAAGAGTGTAATTATACATGCAGTCAATCAAGCAGCCTTAAATCACACATGAGAAGGCATAATGGAGATAAACCTACCAATGTAAAGAGTGTGATTATACTTGCTCTGAATCAAGTTACCTTAAAGTACACATGAGAAGACATAACGGAGATAAACCATTTCAGTGTAAAGAGTGCGTTTTTACATGCAGTCAATCAAATAGCCTTAAACGACACATGAGAAGGCATAATGGAGATAAACCATACCAGTGTAAAGAGTGCGTTTATACTTCCTCTGATTCAAGTCACCTTAAAGTACACATGAGAAGACATAACGCAGATAAACCATTCCAGTGTAAAGAGTGCGTTTATACATGCAGTCAATCAAATAGCCTTAAACGACACATGAGAAGGCATAATTTAGATAAACCATACCATTGTAAAGAGTGTGTTTATACTTGCTCTGATTCAAGTCACCTTAAAGTACACATGAGAAGACATAACGGAGATAAACCATACTAATGTAAAGAGTGTGATTATACTTGCAACCATTCAAGTCACCTTCAACTTCACATTAAAAGGCTTTATGAAAATAAACCATAGCAGTGAAAAGACTGCTATTAAATATGCTAGGAATAATTAAATTATTATTAGTGTCATGTAACAAGTAACAATAAGTTAATTATCTTAAGTAGAGTATAATATTTATTATGGAACTGTAGTATTAAAGATTTAATTTATTTTAATTAAAATATAATTGATAACATTTGCAGTTATGGCAAAATTAGTAAATTCAAAAACATATTAGTTGATGCAGTTTCTAGTTACTCACTCATCTCTAGTGTAATTTAAATAAGCGACGAGTTTTATAATAAAGTGGTGTTTTGATAATATTAATTTGATATATTTTAACTGTATATCTTATTTAGGTTTTTCTTATTTTTTCTTAGTTAATAAAATAATAATAATTGTAAGTAAAATACAAATTGTTCTTCTAACTAATCATATATAATACATTTTTTAAACCTTTATCATTGTTTTATCATTTGTTTGGAAGTGAGCCAACTACTGTTTGATTTATTTCCACCCTCCCTCTAACACAGATATAATTGGCTACTTGGTCTCCAGCCAATATTCGAACCTGGGATCTTCTGGTCAGGCAGATGCAACGTTGTAAACTAGGCTTGGACTTGCCTCTAAAAACCTAATATATTAACAACTCTTTAGTTACTTTACTATATCTACAAGTATTACATGTACATCAGCACCATCTAGGAGTGGATGTAAAAAGTTTGCTTGGTTTTTACCTAAACTTGTATTGTTAGTACTAGGGAGGGGTTTATTATAAAAAATAAAGGAAACACATACAATGCTGCCATATTGTCTATCTCAGCCCATACTGTACAAGCCAATATTTTCCCCAAAAATTGCATATTACAAAATTCTTGCAAAAACAACACATGTCCCTTATAACAGCTGTTATTGTAAAAAAAACCCATTATAGACAAGTGTTGATTTGTAAAATCATAATAATATTTGCATTAGATTACAGAGGACAGGCATGTGTTGCTTTTTTAAGAAATAACTAATGCTGAACATCTACAGGTTGTGCAAGTAATGAAATTTCCCTTTATCTCAGTTTTGATTTTTTTTACAAATCCTTTTTTTAAATTTAAAGTAGAAACAGTTGGTACTTGGTGAAACTCCATAATAGGGATAGAAATGACCAATTGGTAAAATTTCACAATTATAATTTATTAGTGAGCAACAAACAAAAATAGAAGGAGTGGGAGTGACAATGGAACTGACCAGGATGGGTAATTGAATGTGGCCTAGGTAAACACTGCATGGGCGGCCACATACAAACTGCCCAACTTTTCTACCTGACACAGGTACGGGATATTTCCCTCCGAATTCCCTCATACCAATAAATAGTTTATATTAGACAATAACTAGTAGACCCACTTCGTTTGCATACATTGTTTAGACATACAAAATAATACAGATAATTTATGAACCAATTTGAAACAGCCAGTATATTTGTGTATTTATTTATCTGTTATTCTTATCTGATAGTAACCGTTGCGTGCTTACGCGCCCTTATCTAATAGTACCCGTTGCATGCTTACACGCACTTATCTAATAATAACCGTTGCGTGCTTATACGCACTTATCTAATAGTAACTATTGCATGCCTACGCGCACTTATCTAATAGTACCCGTTGCATGCTTACGCGCACCTATCTAATAGTAACCATTGCATGCTTAAGCACACTTATCTAATAGTAACCATTGCGTGCTTAAGATTACAAAACTTCATAATTTCGTGAAAGTTAGTTTTGTTTTATGTTGTTGTTTGTACATACATCCCGAATACTGACTAACATTAATCTTTAATAATACATTATTAATTTTATTATAATGATAAAAATCCTAATCAACTTTGGCCTAAGGATTACCTTATTTATCCCACAATAAGTGTTATATGTGGATGCTATGTGTTATCTGTTGTTGATATTCCTTTAATGAGACATACATGCCCCAGTGGTACTGTACTGAAAACATATAGGTTTTAGTGAAAAAGAACATTTTTAAAAAGGGTCATATTTAAAAAATAAATAAATCTTCTTTTTGTATTTCTAGATTTAATTTGTGATTATATTTAAACCAATTATATGCCTATGTACCTAGATAGTTTATTGATTATTTCTCTACAGACTTATGTGTCTCATAAAATATAGTAACAATGTAGATTAAATTTTATGTTTTTATTCAGGCTTTTTTTTTAGTCTTACAGTTCACAACTTTTACGATACATTTTATATAGGCCTACAGTTTTAAATTAAAAAATACATGTTGTAGTAAAATTGCTTGGATAGTTAAAATAGTTAACTATATCTAAACGGATGCTTTTAGGTTGTATTAAACATAAAATATACTTTATTGGTTTTAAGCTATGGTATGGATTTAGAAAGTTATTTTTTCACTGAAACCAATGTTTTCAGTACAGTACTACTGGGACATGTATGTCTCATAAAAGGAATATCAACAACAGATAACACATAGCATCCACATTTAACACTTATTGTGGGATAAATAAGGTAATTCTTAGGCCAAAGTTGATTGGAATTTTTATCATTATAATAAAATTAATAATGTATTATTGAAGATTAATGTTAGTCAGTATTCAGGATGTATGTACAAACAACAACATAAAACAAAACTAACTAACACAAAATTATGAAGATTCGTAATCGTAAGCACGCAACAGTTACTATTAGATAAGTGCGCGTAAGCACACAATGGTTGCTATTAGATAAGTGCACGTAAGCATGCAACGGTTGTATTAGATATGTTCGCATAAGAACGCAACGGTTACTATTAGATAAGTGCGTGTACGCACGCAACGGGTACTATTCGATAAGGGCGTGTAAGCACACAACGGGTACTATTAAATAAGGGCGTGTAAGCACGCAATGGGTACTATTAGATAAGTGTGTGTAAGCACGCAATAGTTACTATTAGATAAGTGCGCGTAAGCATGCAACGGTTCCTATTAGGTAAGAATAACAGATAAATAAATACACGAATATACTAGCTGTTTTCAACTTGGTTCATAAATTATCTGTATTATTTTATATGTCTAAACAATGTATGCAAACGTAGTGGGTCTACTAGTTATTGTCTAATATGAACTATTTATTGGTATGAGGGAATTCGGAGGGAAATATCCCGTACCTGTGTCAGGTAGAAAAGTAGGGCAGTTTGTATGTCGCCGACACCCCGGCCTGTCCCTTGTTTTTATACCTGTACCTTGTTGGGCGTTTGTATATTAGAAATGACCCCAAAAAAGTTGGGCAGTTTGTATGTAGCCGCAAGGGTAAGGTGTGGTTACATAATGGGTTTTATCAAGGGGGATGGATTGAGAAAAATTTGGTCATTTAAGTTAGAAGTATGATTTTTAAAAACAGATCTATTAATTTCCAGACATTCTAGATTATTTAATTTCCTACTTTTTTCTTCCATATGTAATAACTTTACATTTATTTTTGGGTTAAATGTGTGTCCAGTTTCCAGTAAATGATTGGCAAAATTGGAATTAGATTTACCATACTTCCAGCTGCTAATGTGTTCTTTAACTCTAGTATTAATGGACCTACCTGATTGTCCTACATATTCACAACTACAATCTTCACATGAAATTTTGTATACTCTGCTATTGTCTAATATTTCCCTTTTCTCTTTGTTATTGACAATTTTAATCTCCCTACATTATTTGAACAGTAAAAGGCTGGTTTATATTTACTCCTATCTATTATTAATTTATTGATTTCATAACTCACATTGTTGATAAATTTAATTCTACAATGTTTCATTTTCTCATTACAATCACAAGTGGCAGTATACATTGAATGACCAATCTTAAGTTTCTGTTTTTTGTTCAAAATAGTATCTATTAATTTTACACTATATCCATTATTGATAGAATTTGCTTAATGGTATTCAATTCAGTATAGAAATCTGTAGGGGACAAGGGTAAAGTAACCAGTCTATAAATCATATTGTAAAAAGCTGCGTGTTTGTGACTGATAGGATGATTAGAAATACCTGGGATGACAGCATTAGTATAAGTAGGTTTCCTAAATATATTAAAATAATGGTTACTGTTTTTGATACTAATGTTTAGGTGTAGAAAGTTTATATTATCATTCTCCCCGACTTTCATAGTGAATTGAATACATTTATTTACTGAGTTGATTAAGTTTAAAAGAGAATACAGTTGTCTGGAAGTACCATTAAACAAACATATAACATCATCTCCGTAACGATACCAATAAATAATCTTAATGAACAAGGGATTATTGCTGTTGAATAGTATATTTTCAAAATTAGCCATACAAATTTTGGCTAGTAATGGAGACAACGGAGAACCCATTGCCAAGCCATCTAATTGTTGGTAATAATAGTTATTAAACTTAAAACAATTTTGATCCTTTTTTTTGTAATTAAACTCTCATTATTGTACATCTCAATAGTGTGATTTTTGAACACTATTACATTTGTATTAAATAAACATCTATGACAAACTACAAGTGTGTTGTGCATACTTTACCAAAACCCCAAAGTAACAGAATAATTTATAAATTTTATTGTTTCTATGGAATTACATTTCGTATCCATTTGAATTGTAATGTGTATATATTAAATTATTTAAAACCTAATATAGATGAGTTTCAACATTAATATAGAAATAAAACTGGTTGAACCTTCAAAGTTGTTAAAGACAGAAGTTTAAATCTCAGGGTTCTTGGTCGTCGTTGCAAACAGGTAGGATTATTGTATGATTATTAAAACATATTTTTGAATTTGACGTTTATTTCCATGACGAAGGAGCTTTTGTTGTAAATTTTCAACTTGAAAACTCTGGTGAATCACCAAAAAGTGATGAAATATATTGAAAACAACTAAAATTCTTATTGTCGTTTTTCCATTTAGATATAGCAGGTACAATTTACACACATTAGAGATGCCAACCTATGAGCAAAAAAATGCTCTAGAACATAATCATGTTTAATTTTATTACCGAAATCAATGTAAGCAACAAATGTAGTTTTACAATATTTAATAGAAAATTTTTTATAAAAACACTACTTTGGAAAAAACATCTCATGGAAATATATTAGATTTATTATTTCAAGAAATTTTTACAAAATCTGGTAAAATGAGACGATTGCCATACTTTGCTGTTCCAATTTAGCAGGACAATTTATGGAGTCATTTTAATTGTAAATTTATCATATAAGCTTAATGAACTACCCTTATTTATATTGGGATACTTGTAACAAAATTATAATTTGTGGCTTTAATAACACCCGATTACATTCAAACTTCCTCGTTAAAAAAATTATGCGAATGTATAGCCATGCTGACTTTACAGATTGTTTCAAAAGCCGTAAAGCTATACACATATTGCATATAATATGTATATGTGTACAAATTTGCAAAAAAATTATCCAAAACATATTGTTATAGTTGCAGTTATTAAACATGCTAACCAAATGGAATGGTGCAATTATATTACTAAGTGTGATATAACACCTATACTTTCCAATCTGTAAAGATACATACACAACACATATTTAGTAAAATGGAGTAATAATTTGCAGAACAATAGGTCTGTTTAATAAAACGCAATAAACACCTAAAAGTAGTCACACCAAGTAGTAAATACTTAAAATGTAAGGTATTTAAGTATAAATGTTTGAAGGATCAAATATGTACTTATAAGTAAACACTTGATAGAGTAAACATACAGAACTCGTGACTGCCCACAGAAACATATCTCGCAACTGTGTTGCCACAGTGTATTAGTGGTGGCTTGCATGAGCTGTAGTGTTGGAGCAGTGTCATTCTTTTGTAATTAACAAAAATGTTTTCAAGTGAATATGTATGGAAGAAGGATGTCAGGGGCTTGTACTTTCTAAGCTATTAAAAAATAATTCTGTATTAAGCAATTCAATGATACCCACACTTAGTAAACTAAGGCAGATGGATGCCATCGATCCTTCGCTCATAGTTCTGAAATAAAACAATACAAAAATCAAACTAGATATGGTAATACCCACCACCACAATTATTTAAAAAGTAACATCTTTTAACAACACCAATTGTATTACAAATTAAATAACAATTGAATTTCATATTATGTGAAGCAAAACGTTTCCAAGCCCACCCTTGAATAATGAAATTGATTGCTATCAATACTTGACAACAAGTGAGTTTACATCTAACAGGTTAGTTCTATAATATATCAATATGCTCACCTTTCTATATACTTGGACCAATCCGTACCCATGTGTTGATTCCTGTTGTTTATTTTAATAATCTTGCTAGCTGTAACATATAGGCAAAACATCCTGTAGATAATAATTGTATAAGAAAGTGTACCTATGCTTAAACAATTTACCATTAATAAGATCATTATAATAAGAGCGTAGTGATATAGCTGTCATAGAAACTAAATGAGTCTCATGTTATGATGTCATTTACAGGGGTTTACTGGTGCCGAAACGCCGATCCGGTACTGCTTTTTATAAATTTGTTTTACGTTTTGTTATCGTTGCACTGGACCATCCATTCCCTCAATCATACTCATTTAACACTCGGTTCAAAATTGTACTTCCACCAATCGAAAAACCTCAAGATATCCCCACACTACAGTCCGTTGCGACTATGGCGAGACAACTACAGTAAAGTCTCCCACATTGTCCCTTAGCTCGGAATCCAAATGGGAAAACTTGGGAGCACCAGACACTCCTTTGATGCTCGGCGAGCGCTTAGAACGACTACAATTAAGAGACCAATGATTCAGAGTCGACACGATGCTTAAACTTTTAAATTATTAACTTTTACGGCATGAAAATGTTTATAACATATTGATGAGATTATTGTAATCAAAATAAGACCAAACTTGATATAATTTGGAACACATTTAGTGATTAATACTTATCGAATACAGTAACCCATTTAATTTCACGATTAATTAATTAAAAAATAAATATCCCAAATCCAAATGAGAGTAGGCTTACCACATTTAGTGATTAATACTTATCGAATACAGTAACTCATTTAATTTCACGATTAATTAATTAAAAAATAAATAATCCAAATGAGAGTAGGCTGACCACATTTAGTGACTAATACTTATCGAATACAGTAACTCATTTAATTTCACGATTAATTAATTAAAAAATAAATAATCCAAATGAGAGTAGGCTGACCACATTTAGTGATTAATACTTATCGAATACAGTAACCCATTTAATTTCACGATTAATTAATTAAAAAATAAATATCCTAAATCCAAGGGCTGACCACATTTAGTGATTAATACTTATCGAATACAGTAACTCATTTAATTTCACGATTAATTAATTAAAAAATAAATATCCTAAATCCAAATGAGAGTAGGCTGACCACATTTAGTGATTAATACTTAT
>JAGFPH010013610.1:13972-25964 GCA_018207615.1 Philaenus spumarius | reverse complement strand
GTTGCTAACTCACTGTCTATTACAGGTCTGATCTCTGCTACAAAACCGGCAAAACCCCCATTGCTGCCTGTACATCGCTCGTTGATAAGCATGCTTTGGACAGAGCAAACATAACCGTTTCTTATTGATTCAATACTGAACATAGCGGCGCCCTTGAAACAATGTTTCAATAAATAAATGTTAAATAAAATGTTTCTGAGTATAAATAAAATGAAGAGATATCAAAAATTAAAATTACTCTGGGATATAATGTAAACTAAAGAATGAAAATGAAAAGTACTATACTAATTTTTAGCATCACTTTCTTCAAGTGGTAGCTTGAAGACCTTAACTGACGGTCGAGAGAGTATTCCGGAGGAAGTGCGAATGGTGACCACTCTGACAATTCCATCCTTCCCTGGATGTGTGTTGATTATTAGGCCCATAGGCCAGGCAAGTGGACGAGATTGATGTTCGTGGATTAAGACTAAATCCCCAACCTTCAGGTTTTCAGATGGTGTTGTCCACTTCATCCGTTGCTGTAATGTGTGTAAATATTCAATGCTCCAGCGTTTCCATAGCCTTTGGGTGAAGGCTTGAACTTGTTGCCATTGTTTGAGACGGTTGAGAGGAATTTCAGTTAAATTGTCTTCAGGTAGAGTTACTAATGCTTGTCCAGTTAGAAAATGACCTGGAGTTAAGGCGGTGAGATCAGATGGATCATTTGAAAGAGGTACAAGAGGTCTAGAGTTCAAAATCGCTTCAGCCTTAGTTGTCAAAGTGATGAAACTCATTAATGACAGATTTTGGTTAAGAATGGTACGAGTTAAGTGATGTTTGACACATTTTACAGCGCTTTCCCACAAGCCTCCTTGATGGGGAGCTGCAGGAGACAGAAAGTGAAATTTCATGTTTTGTTCTGAAGTAAAATTTGCTAACGTATCTTTGAATGAGGGTAATTTCAATAAAGTAGACCTGATTTGATTGAGTCTTGTAGCAGCACCCGTGAAATTGGTACCACAATCGCAATAAATGTCAGAACATAATCCTCGCCGACTTATAAATCTAGTAAGAGTGTCTAAAAAGGCGTCAGTGCTTAAATCCATAGCAACTTCTAAATAGATTGCCTTGGTGGCGAAACAAACGAAGATGCATAGATATACCTTGCTGATTTTAGCGTTGCGTAAAGTATGAAGTTTAACATAGAATGGACCTGCGAAGTCGATACCTGTCTTCAGGAATGGTTTTGCAGGCGTGATCCTCTCTGAAGGTAAATCACCCATTAAAGGAAATTGGTTGTGCGGTTTTGTTTTGAAACAAGTTATACATTTAAAAATACAAGAACGTATTACACTTCTCGCAGATAATATCCAATAATTTTGAGTTACGAGTGATTGTACTAGTTGTGGTCCAGCATGTAAATATTTCAAATGGTAATGGTTGATTATCAATCGAGTTACATGATGGTTTTTTGGCAAAAAAATGGGATGTTTAGCATTGAAATTGACTGATGCGAATTTGATTCTTCCCCCAACTCTGATTATCTGATTCTCGTCTATAAATGGTTGAAGGCGTTGCAATTTTGTTTTGCAAGGTTTTTGTGCTTGTAATAGGCTGATATCTTCAGGAAATTGACCTTGTTGTACTGATTTGATAATGAAATGTTCTGCTGACTTCAGTTCAGTTAATGATAGCGGTCCAGAATTTGTTCTCTTGCATCTACAGTTTGTGATAAATCTCAAAATGTATGCCAGTATCCTTTTTAACGTTGACCAATTTGAAATTTTATTGAATAGGTCCCACTCTGTTACGGTGGATAATCCTATGAGGAGGGGTTTAGTTCGAAGTTCTGGAAGAATGTCCAACACCATGTGCGGTGTGTTTGGCCATTCCTGGGCAGAAAGTTTAAGCCACTGAGGCCCCGTCCACCACAAAGGGTGTTTGAGTAATGCGGAAGGAAAAGTTGTACGCGTGGCACAATCAGCTGGATTGTGACTAGAGGGTACGTGAGACCAATTCTCTGGTGGACTCCAATCCTGTATCTGGCTTACTCTGTTAGCGATATAAACCTTTAATCGATATGGTGGTGTTCGTATCCATGCTAGCGTTACAGTTGAATCAGACCAACATCGTACAAGATTAACTGAAAAGAATGGTTGAATCAGATTGATACAGTAATTAACTAATTTTGCCAATAAATGAGCACCACATAATTCTAAACGTGGTAATGATATTCTTTTAAGAGGAGCGACCCTCGACTTGGCTATCAAAACGTGTGTGTTTATTATATTGTGACTGTCACTAGTGCGTAAATAAACTACTGCTGCGTAGCCTTGTTCTGATGCGTCACAAAACCCATGTAATTGAATGTTGGTTGCGTTACACAATTCGAGACAGCGAGGTATTCTCAATTGCTCTAAAGATGGTAAATCGTTAATAAATGTTTGCCAATCCCTTATGATAGCTGCAGGTAATGTTTCATCCCATGAAACACCCATGGTCCATAGGAGCTGAATTAAACTCTTTGCATGGAATGTGACTGGTGTTAGCCAGCCACAAGGATCATATATTCGTGCGATTATTGAGAGTAATGAGCGTTTAGTGTGTACGTGATTTGGAATTTCTATTGTATAAGAGAAAGTGTCTATATCTGGTAGCCACTTCAGACCTAAAATACTAAATAGCGGTTGATCAGGAGTCTGAAAATAAAGCGGTGTTTCTCTATAGTCTTGGGGAACTGCGTGCAATAATTCATTAGCATTGGATGACCATTTTCGCAGTTGGAACTGACCCTTTTCTAACAAGGCAATTATATCTTGTTGTAGTTTAAGAGCAGAAGATGTGTCGTTGGACCCGGTGACTATATCATCTACATATATGTTATTTTTAATGACTTCAGATGCGTCAGGATGAACAATACCTTCATCGATAACCAATTGCTTCAATGTTCGAACAGCTAGATAAGGTGAAGGCCTAAGTCCATAAGTAACTGTGGTCAATTTATAGATAGAAAGCGGGTGCGAGTTATTTGATCGCCACAAGATAAGTTGATATGGCTGATCGATAGGATTAATCTTTATTTGTCTGTACATCTGCTTAATGTCACATGAAAAAACTACGTTATTTCTTCTAGATTTAAATATAATATCACATATATTGTGTAATAATTTTGGACCACAATGAAGCGTGTCGTTAAGGGACAAACCATTAGAGGTTTTAGCACTTCCATCAAATACAACTCTTAACTTTGTAGTTGAACAAGTTGCCTTAAAGTTAGCATGATGTGGTAAAAAACAGTGTGGCTGTGCAAGAATAGACTCATCTGCGATTTGCATGTGACCAGAATTTATGTAATCACCAATGAATTCTGTGTAAGCATTTTTTAATTGAGGGTCAGCACTGAGTTTATTTTCTAAGTGAGAAAATCGTTTTTTTGCGGTTTCATAGGATTTGCCAAGACACAAAGGGTTAATTTTAAACGGTAATCGAGTAATATATCGTCCATCAGGTTCTCGCATTATATGAGTATTGTAATGGTTTTCGCAATCAATGTCTTCAGCCATAGCCTTTGTTTGTATTGGTGGTTCTTCATTGACCCAAAACTCTTGTATTAACTTATTTAAGTTTATTTCATTTATCGTGAGCATAGAAATGGAATTAGGATACACAGGTTTAACCTCCACAGGACCAATAAGAATGTAACCAAAAATAGTTTCTATGGCAGTAGGATATTGGTCGCCTAAGTCTATTTTGTTGCCTGTGATGACCTGTCCATACAAATCTGCGCCAATTAATAAGTCGACTGATTGAGGATTATTAAATTTAGGATCAGCTAATTTTAGAAATTTAACCTTATTTTCCAATTCAGTAGTTTTTCTCCATTTCGGCAAGCCGGATGCAATCTGATCGACAACAATAGTATTATGGTTTTTTACAACAGAAAAACCATCGGATGTGGTCAAATGAATTCTAGCTATTCCTTTCACCGGTGCGCACATGTTAGATATACCACTTAGATTCATGTCTACAGGTTTGACAGCAATGCTTAGTAAACTAGCACAATTTGTTGTTATAAGTGTACTTTGACTACCAGAATCTAGTATGGCAATAACAATTATCGGTTTACATTGGTTAGTTGAAACATAAACATTAAGTGTGCCTACCATAACAATAGAATTTCCGTTAGCGTCTGTACCTGCATTGGTACAACTCGAAGTGATGTGATTGCGTTTGATATCTTCAATTGCTGACTGATTATAAGTAGTAGCGTTGTTTGTGATTGAATAACGTTGTGGAACGTGATTCTTTTTACCTAACAATGGATTTTCCCGGTCTAGTCATGTGGTTTTGTTCGCAGCTAGCTGCGATGATGAAGCAGCTTCTAAGTGCAAAAATGTATGCTGATTTTTGTGACATGTGTGACATGTGTTTTTAGATTTACATGCACTTGCAGAATGTAAACAACTCAAACAATTGGTACAGTATTTCTTGTTGCGAATGAAATCAAGTCTTTCATGTGGACTGATACCTTGAAAATCAGAACATTTATAGATATTGTGAGTGGTATTTTTGCAAAAAACACAGGATGTTTGCCTATTTGTAGTTAATTGAAAAACATGACTTGTTTGGTTATGTTGCATTTCAAATTGTGATTTTTTATAAATCTTGTGATCTTGTTGAGGTTTAGCAGAATGTGATTTCAAGGCGTGATGAGCCAATGTTTGTGTATCTTCAAGATGGGCGCATTCCGAACGTAAAAGCGTAATTAACTCATCAATCGTTGGAAAATTATGGTCAATTGATCTTTTGTCTTCAAAGAGTTTTCTGGTTTCAGAATCAAGTTTCCGTATTAGCAATGTCACAAGTGTTAATTCTTTTGAAATATCATATTTTAGGATATTTAATGCTTGAACATTTTCAGAGTATGTGTCTAAAAAATATCTAATATTTTTTAATGAGTGACAAGTAAATGGTGGTATGTCAATTATATTTGTAATATGAAAACTGACTAAGTGTCTGACATTTTGATATCTATCATAGACTAAGTCCCAGGCAATACGGTAATTGGGAGCGGTTACAGGTAAACCTTTGATTAGGTTCAAGGGTTCCCCATTTAAACAGGGACGTAAATACGTAAATTTTTCAACACCAGTAAGAGCGTGATTTTGATGAATAGTGTTATCAAACATGTGATAAAAATTTGTCCATTCTGCCAGATTCCCAGAAAAATGAGGAAGTGATAGACGTGGTAATTTTATTGCCGTTCTATTTAATTCTGTATGCTGTGAAACACCAGAAGTGTTTAAATCTGTTTCAGGAGCGCCAATGTTTGGTAAAATTAACTTAATTGCCGCTAAAATGGATACAGTTAACTCGGACAACTTATCTTGAGTTGTAAGAATCTCTTGAATGTTTTCATTTGTGGTGGCATCATCTGAGGAGATATCATTCAATAGTGATTCAAATTCTTGTGATTTAGTATTAACAATGCCAAAATATTCTCCAAGTTTTTTAGAAATGGCAGGTGGTAGTGTTTCACTTGTATGTTGTTGTGTTATTGCCTTAACATATTCAGCAATTTTGATAAGACGACCAATAATTAGCTCAGCTTGCCGTGAGAATACTGTATAACGCATGTTGACTGATTATTAACACTATCGAGTCTCAACAACTTCAAAATTGCACTTGAATAATTGTATAGGCCTATATGGTATGGTAGATATATGTAGGCCTAGAGAGGCCTATGTAGGCTAAGTGTAAATGTAAAATTTTCAAAATTAAGATTTGAATAAATGTAAATTTAAATATGTACTCAATTAGCAAAAGAAGTACATAATTATTATAAAGATAAACAATTCCAAGCAATGTCAAAATATAGTAGACTAGTAACTGTTATACCTAGTCTATTTAATTTATAGGTTATAAAATAATGTTCTAATACTGTATCAGAGATCAATAGATGACCTTATAATATTTAAATGATTAGCGAATACATAGAAAGATCAATAATGAAATAGTACTGCATAAATGTATTGTAAATGCTCACCACTAGGTTTCCTATAATGTATAACCTTACTTTAATGTTTACAAACAACACATGTTCAACTGTTCCTTGTCTAAAATAATGAATCGTTCCATTCGGCGCATGCGTATACGATCCTTAAACCTTACGTCTCAAGTCATGTAAAAAGCAATATGGCGGCTTCAAACTTGATTTAGGCCTACAACATCGAGCATAAGACAAAAATGTGCCGGTATTTGACGGCGTAAAAGGCTAATGTAATTGAAGGTGTGTAAAACGAAAGTAATAAGTATGACTGTATTTATAGCGTGATTTAATTCACAATTAATTAGAACATCCGGCCCGAGGGACCAATGAATAAAGTAAGGGAGTTGCGAATAAAGTAATTCATTTCGAGGGACCAGACAATATAATAATTGTCAACTAAGCTCATTAGTTATATTGAGTAAAATAATAAATAATCTATGTTTAAATGTTCTGTTGTTGTACACTATTCTGCACACTTGGTCAAATTAATAATTAGTTCAAACAGTTTGATATGCTAGCATATAATTATTTCGTTGCACTCGAAACTTCCGACGCACAATTTAAACATAAGATGATAATTGTAATAAATAATAATATATACATAAAATAACCAAAAATGAAAATCCTTCAATTACATTAGATGCGTGTATAAGCTCGTTAGACATGAACGGTATAAATTAAGTAACTTCCTTAATAATATTATTACGACTTGCGGTTGTAGCGTTGATAGTAATGTTCTCTATTAGCAAAACTGAAAATAATGCGTAGAGTTGCGGAAACAATGGCAAAATAAGTTATGTCCGCGATTCTTGACAAAACGCGTGTTGCTAACTCACTGTCTATTACAGGTCTGATCTCTGCTACAAAACCCCCGTTGCTGCCTGTACATCGCTCGTTGATAAGCATGCTTTGGACAGAGCAAACATAACCGTTTCTTATTGATTCAATACTGAACAATACCCATTAGTTAAACTTCGGAAACATACGTACATATTCGTATAAGATATAAATATATTTGAGTATTAATTTCTTTATTATAATATTAATAACTTCTAAATCATTTGATAATCAATATGAAATGAAAACCAATTAAAAGATAACATTTGTATCTTTATCTTGATATATAATTAAGGCCTACATAAATACAACATTTTACAGTTTTAAATTGCAATATTTTTCATGGTAGTTGGCAACAGTATTATTTATGCAAGGTAATGGTTTTTCTCCTTTCTTTCCTATCTGTATTGATATCAAAAAAAATTTGATGATGTGTATAAAATATTAGTTAAATTCACTGATTGTCGAATCTAATTTTTTCTTCTTTAACTTTGCTACAAGAAAATTAATTGGAATGAAATAGCATTCTAAAAAGTACATTTTATACATGTTTCGTACCATCTGCCTAGCGCTGCACTCACTACGAATGGATCTGTATTCACCGAGTATAGACGGGCAACAACTATCTATATATTTTAAGTTAGGCCTAGACTGAACCAAAATAAATGTTTATTGTTGATTCAGTAATCAGCTGTAGTCTCTAATATTTTCATTGACAGTTTATTTCAAATTTTAAATCAATTTTTAGGTTAGGTTTTTATTAAAGTGTAGACCTGAGCCTTGCTGACTATACAACGGGTTCCAACGGCACACAACGGATTTCTACAGGGAGTTGGGGGGTGGGGGGTTGGCGTGCGGAGCACTCAGGGGTCTCCCCTAGTATGTATATAATTGTCAAAATAATGTTATATGAAGTTGTTTTAGAAGCACTATTGTGTCTTGAATTGGTTAATTAACTATAACAAGATATTGTTATAACACATTTTTTTATTAATCTCGGCTATATCGAACAGAACTAGAACATAACAATGTACTAAAACTATTGCTGCATAGTTATTTACGTATGACTATTGTCTAGAGTATAAACATATGATGCAATAAACATATGGTATCTACAATATTCTTTCCCACTTAAATTCAAAAGTCCGTTGGAAACAAAATTAGGATACATCGTAGAAAATAAGAACTTTACATAACCTAGTCTTTAAACCGTTCTGGTTGTTCCCTCATTCTCTCCGAATGTCTTGGGATTGATCTCTTGAGGTGGTACAACTGGATGTGGTAGTAATGAACGTCTTTATATTTATAGTTTGAGGAAGTCGTGGAACATCAAAACACTGTAGAGCCAAAAATAACAGACTTCTTTTTTTCTTGCTGTTAAAAAAAAAAAAAAAAAAAAAAAAAAAAAAAAAAATTCTTGCTGACTAGTGTTGAGAAAAGTTGGTTAATATGTCTTTTTATTATACTTCCACTGTCCAAAAGTATCAAATAGTGTAGTTTGCCAATTGTCTTGTACAGGAGTGCCCATCCCCCCCAAAACCTGCCTGTGGGTTCCCTCTCCCAAATAAAGTAGACATTTTATGTCATTTTAGCAAAAAAAAAAAAAAAACATAATTTACGCATAATTGTTTTTTTTTTTCTTAAAAGTGTTATTTTATTCTCTGTACCCTTTGCGCTCGGTTGGCCAGTACTGCTGGCCATACGATATGATATTATCAGTCAGCTCTGAATATTTATCGAATTAGACATCCTCACAGCTCGGCTGGCCAACCTAACTGTCCGCTTACGTTATTGTTGTCAGCTCTGCCGCTAATTTGACCTTGTGGCGTCAACAACTCTGAATTATTTTTCACTACAATCTGAAATGTTGTTAGTGGGTATTTATTTCTTGTTTAACAAAATCGCGGGCTTTTAGTAAGTCTTTTATTTTGCCATACAATAAAGTAAATATATTATATTGTTATTGGTGAGTTTTTGGTTTAGCTGTAAATATATAGTTATAATATATTTTGATGAATAAAATAAACCATTGGGTCCATTGTATACAACTTATCGAACAACATTTTTAGATAATTTAAAATAAAATTAAGAACTTGTTAACAAAAAAACACTTAAAACCTACAATAAAATAATTAACTTTTGTTGTATTAAATTACTTCAAACTTTAAAAACACTAGCCTAGACCACCGCAACGTAAAACTAAACTGCTGGTAAGGTTATAATGTAATGCATATTCCTACGTTTTGATATAACACAGACCAGAAAAAAAGAGGGAATTAATTAGATTAAGATTTGGACTTTAGATTTCAGCACAATCCAGACAAAATAAAATTACAAAAAATAAATTAATGCAGATCATTTGTGTGGCCAGTCCTGCTGGCCATCCGGGCGTTCGAGGGATTTTACCTTGTCCAGTACTGTTGGTCATCCGAGCGGAGAGGAACGTAACTTGCAAAAACAATTCAGTCTTGATAAAGAAATGGCTGTGGCCAGCATTACTGGCCATCTGAGCCCAGCATTACTGGCCATCTGAGCCCAGAGGACTTTTATTAAAAATCCTACCAGAGTGAAAAGGGTTAAAACAACCCATTAGGTAACTTAAAGTTTACAGTTAAATAAAATAACTTATTAAAGTTTTTCATAAAAATATGTTTATGGAAAAAAGGAGGTTCTACGTAATTTATAAAATAATACAAATACACAAATTCAGTAAGATTTATTAACAAAAGCAACACATTACTACTTTTGAAAGTAGCAGAAGACATCACAATATTAAATAAGTTCTTTAACCTCTAATGTTTGGTGAAAAATAAATCCTTGTTATTGGTGGTAATCATATGTAATGTAACATGTTAAAGTATTAAACTAGCTATCCGAATATAATAAAAAAAGTAATATATTTTGGAAAAATACAAAAATAAATTTACATTTAATTTATTGATAATTAAGAAAATATTGTAATAAAATAACAATATAAAACTACAATACATTTTGAAGACCAGTAGTAGGTACGTAACCGATTTGGAAGAATACAAAAACATAATACAAATAAATGATATTTCATGCAACACAAAATTAAGTGAGAATAAAATTGTTTTAATATTACTTTGATAAAATTAGACATTGATTAAAAAGTAGTTACAAAGTGTAAGTATTGGGGTAAACACGAATACCCTAAATTAAGATTTTTAAATAAATAACATAAAATAACTAATAATAATAATAATTAATAACATCAAATAGATTTCAAAAGAACTTAATGGAATAAAACTAACAGGCCAGACGCGTTAGATGTTAGTTTCACAATAATCGCGGGCGCCTGCTTTGCATTGTTCAAAATGGTCTTGTTATGAACGGGCAACTGGTAGAATAATCACTTCAATATCAACAGTCTGACGGCGACCATCGCTCCGCGATTATCTTCCAGCTATGATCTCACCAGTCGCTTCAATCACAAAATTAACCCGATAGCAAATGGAAGTCAAAACGGACGTACCAGGTCAAATTTCATCGAACAAGATATCACTGTACAAAATCATGAGATGTCACACAAATTTTCAAATGTGATCTTTCAAAATTTAAAATGGTCCAATCAAAGGAAAAACTAACACATCTACAAAGAAGCAAGACAACACCCAAATAAAATAAAAAACGAAAACAAACACTAAAATGGAGAGGAAAGAGAAAATTCCCTTAGTTCAACCCTCCCAATATCACGGCTTACCATCTGAAGATACACATACTTCTACATCCAGATAAGAAGTGGCTTCAAGTGCTTACGGATGGACAGCCAAATCACAAATCAATCTATAAATTACATACCGTAACGTCGAAGACAACAATCAAATAATAGCACATGTAATACAGGGTTTAAGACCTGAAATTTGCGACCATATAATAACAATGGAGAATAGAACACTAGACCAAAGAATCTAAGGAAAATTGAACAACTTTTTCAAAAAAACCTAAATCACCAAAAACTACTTAAGAATCACGGAAAACCACAATAGCACTTGAACTAGACAATTTGAAACCATTAAAACCATGACAGAGCAACTTACAGAAATTGTACACAAATTAGGGTAAAACATACAACAGAAAGGTTATAAAACAAACACATTTTAAATAAACGGTACCAGAAACTGGCACATACTTTCTCACAAACATATTTAAATTATTAAACAGATTCACAGTGACTTCATTTTTGTAGGAGGGGTAGGAGAGGTGATTTTAAACTAGGAGATTAACTAATAAATATTATTATTATTAGCTAGAGATAAAACTATTCGATCGATTTCGAACAAATTTGCACCAAACATGTCAATTAGGCCTGTATAAATGCACGAAAAAGGTTTTGAAAAATTTTGAAAAACAACCCCCTTCTTGGCCAAAAAACCCCTAAAAATCAGTTATTAGCTAAACAAGAATTTTTAAAAAGATACGGTTTTCTGCAAGCCAAATTTGAACAAAATTGTTAGAGCCGTTTTTGTATAAAAAAATAATACCCTAACTGATTTTTTCTGGGTTTTTTTGCCAAAAAGGGGGTTGTTTTTCAAAATTGTTCAAACCCGTTTTTCGCGCAACTATACAGGCCTACTTGACATGTCTGGTGCAAATTTGTTTGAAATAGATCGAATAGTTTTCGCTCTAACTTTGTATACATACAGACAGACATTTTGTAAAACCCACTTTTTTAACACGCTTATATTAGCTTCACTTGTATGTTTGTTTGTAAGTAACTCTCCTTTGGACTAAAAGCCAGTGGCTTATTACTGTTAGTATATCTCTCTTACTCTAGTTCGTTCGTTGGCCGAGCGGTCTAAGGCACGGGTTGTCGCTGACGTCAATCCCCAGACTCACCGATCGTGGGTTCTAATCCCGTCCACGGCCAAATTTTTTTTTCAATAATTAATCGAACTAAAAATTAAAAAATAAATATAGTTTAAAAAAACTAAAAAACACGCTTTTATAATACATCGAACTAAAAAGTGAAAAATAAATATAGTTTAAAAAAACTAAAAAACACGCTTTTAGAGCATATCAAACTAAAAAGTTAAAAATAATTTTTCAAATAAGCTTAAAACAATAATAAACGATAAATACTAGCATTATTGTAAAAAAAAGCGT
>JAGFPH010013610.1:0-13872 GCA_018207615.1 Philaenus spumarius | reverse complement strand
AATGTCTTACAAAGTGTATATTTTTGGTTTCATACAGAAACCAAAAATATACACTTTGTAAGACATTTGTTGATGATTTATGCGCAAACGCAGGTTGGACGAAAGGCTGCATTTTTAATTCGAGCCGTGACGTCATCTGATGAAATGCGCTGAATCCGTCCAAAACTTGGCTTTTCTGAGTAGCACCCCTTATCTACTTACACCATGGTTTTGGGACTTTTGTGAGGGGGAGGGCAGTTGTTTGCAGAATGACCTTGGAAGGCTCTCAATGCTGTAAATGTCTATAATATGTTTATACTTTGTTTACACCACATGCGGCACCCTCTATCGGCTCATCTCTACACTGCACTACAAGCAGTATTAGTCGAATTGCCTGGCTGTCAATAATACGGCATTTTCACACTAATAATTGGAGATTTTTAACACATGGAAACAACAGATTATCTCCTAATTTCTTGGAGGGAATCGTCAAATCTTCATATTTTATATTGATTTTAATCAGAAACATATGAAAATTCCCCTCCAAACTGTGAAAAACACCCCAAAAATTCTGATGGCGCAACTTGCGCCATCAAACTATTCTGTGGGCACCCCTGGTCTTGTATACTTCACCAAACTCCCAAATTTTTTTGTTATTTTTGAAGAATCGAACTTGTACTCTCTCCTTTACATTCAAGCTTCTTGTATACTTGATGTGACTACTTGAAGGTTTCGGGTTGTTTGAGAAGATAGCATTCTAGCAAATTCTTAATTTTCTATTTAGATAAAGTTCTGCATTTGAATTTTCACACGCAAGAAGAGTAGCTCGATATCGAAACAATATCTTTCTTAATTTTTCTGTAAATGGAATGTGTTCATTAGAGGTAGCTAGAAGTTTGTGTTTGAGGGTTTGAACATTGCTCTCTGCCAAACCGTTTGTTGCCGGATGACCTAGAACAATGAATTTTGAAAAAATTCCATTGTTTTTGCAATATGTTTGAAATTTATCAATTTTGAAAATAGCAGCATTGTCTGATACCATTTGTCTTGGATAACCATGAAAAGCAAAAATATCTTCTAGTAGATTGATAGTCTTGAAGGAATCGGGAGTTACTTTTGATATTCTTACTTCCGCCCACTTTGATTTTGCATCCATGCAGATTAAGAAGTATTGTCAACTGGACCTGCGCAGTCAATATGCACTTTGTTCCAATTACTTTCAGGCGTCTCCCAAAAGTGAACTTGTTTTGGAGGGTTGGACTTTGTTAAAGCGCATTGTTTACAGCTTCGTTCAATATCGATGTCTATGCCAGGCCAGTACACGTACCGTCGTGACAATTGCTTAATTTTTGTCATTCCTAAATGTGTGTCATGTAGTTCTTCAAGTATTTTTGATCTTAAACTGCTTGGAATGAATATTCTCTCCCCTCTAAAAATTGTTCCATCTATGAGGGTGAATTCAGAGTCTTCTCCTTTACTTTGGAGTTGTTTGACAATTTTTCTCATTTCTTGATCTTTTTGCGTCTCAGTCTTGATAATTGAAATGGTTATTTCTTCATTTGAAATGTGAAATATTTTGTCGAAATACATTTGGTTCACTTCATCTCCGATCAGTTGAAGTTTGAAGCTGTTTTATTGAAGTTCTTGATAAGCAGTCAACATTTTTATTTTCATCTCCTTTCTTGAACTTGACAGAATAATTAAAACAAGATAGAAATGTTGTGTATCTCAAAAGACGAGCAGATGTCATTTGTGGAAGCACTTTGTTCTGATGGAGAATTCTTGATAGTGGTTGATTGTCTGTGTTGAGGCTGAAATGTTTACCAAATGGATAGTAATAGAATAATTTACCCCAAATATGATGGCTAAAGCTTCACACGGTCCAACTGACTATAGTTCATTTCCACCCGAGTAAGTGATCTTTAGGCCTAGGCAATCGGTCTGTCTTTACCTTCCACGCAAAGGCTAAGTATGGCAGCAACACCAGTGGTACTGACATCGGTTGTTATATTCAGAGGTAGACTTGGATTAAAAGGAACAAGAACATGATCGCTACAAAGTTCTGTTTTCAAATTCAGAAAAGCAGATTCACATTTTAAAGTCCATAACCAACGTCCCCTTTTTCTTAGAAGGCATCGAAGGGGGTAAGTCATGGTTGAAAAGTTAGGTATAAACCTTGAATAAAATGTCACAAAAGTCCTAAGAATCTTCTTACTTCGTCAGGTTTAGTTGGTCGAGGCATGTTTCGGATTGCATCAATTGTGGTTGGAGATTTTCTTATTTTGTTGTATTCAATTATATGTCCAAGGTATTCAATTGATTCAGAGAAGAAAGAACATTTTTGTTTGTTAACATGTAGATCATAATTTGTTAGCCTTTGAAGGCAAAGTTTAAAGTTTGAAGTGCATTCATCGAGTGTACATCCATGTACAATGATGTCATCGAAGTATGCTTCTGTTTTGGGAACTCCGTTTAAAATCTGTGAAAGGATTCTGTTAAATTCAGATGGAGCTGTTTTAATACCAAAACTTAACCTATTCATTCGGTACGTATCTCTATGAGTTGATATTGTCTGGATTTTACTATTTTCTTCGTTCATTCGGTACGTATCTCTATGAGTTGATATTGTCTGGATTTTACTACTTTCTTCATCGACTTGTAAGTGAAGATATGCTTTATATAAATGAGTTACTTAAACTACTTATAACATCATCAATTCTTCTGATTGGACGTTTAGCTTGAACTAGTCTTTCATTCACTCCGCACTTGTAATCGACACAAAGTCTGACACTTCCATTAGATTTTGGAATTACAACTAAAGGTGCAGGAGGAATCACTGCAATTGACAGGAGTTATGATACCACTTGATTGTAAATCCTCTAGTTCTTTATCGGCAAGTTCTCGTAGCGCATGAGGAACATTTCGCTCACAAGTGAAGACAGGCTCTGCTCCTTTTCGAGCCTGAAAAGAAATTGAAGAGAAATTTTAATACCTGGCACACTAACTTTTTTTCAAAGACATGTGGAAATGTTTTGGAAATGTCATCTGAAGATTTGCTAGACTGGACATTTGAAATTGAACTGGAAGTTTTCATTTAATCATAAACTTATTTCAATTCAATGTTTAATTCTCTTATCCATATTCTACCTAGAAGAGCGCTGAAACCTGGAGGAACTATATGTAACTCTCCTTGTATTGATTTACCATATTATATTTGACATTGACTATTACTTTCCCTTTGGGTTTTATGAAATTTCCTGAGTAAGATATAAAATTAAAACTTGTGTCCTGTAGAGGAACATTTAGATTGAGACGTTGAAAATCATCTTCTGCAAGCAATGAATATTTTGCGCCAGAGTCTATTTAAAATTTCTGTATCTTTCCATTTAGTGCAACATGAACTAAATACTTATCTATGTCGGATGTAACTTCAAATAATTCAACAACTTTACAGTTATGAATACATGGGTCAACTTTCTTTATGCCAAAGCTTTTGCCTAAGTCAGATTGATTAGATTTAGAATCATCATCGAAAAAATGGCTATTTTGCTTAACCTTTGAAGAAGAAGATATCAAAGACTTGATACACACCTTAGCTACATGCCCATTTTTCTTACACGCATTACAAAACAACTTTTTGCAATCAATTCGACAATCACCTACTTTGTGGTTTCCTTTTCAACATCTGATACAAAGATTATCTATACCGAGAACTTGGAAGTCAGGTCGGTTACTTTGAGAACTTGACTTGTGGCTATAATTTTGTTTGAAGGTCTCTGATTTGACTTTGATCGACTTCTAGAATAGTGTCTGGAAGAGTTGTAGACTTTATTAGTATTACTAGTATCGTTGTGTGAAACGTTGGATTTATAGAAACTTGACTGATTGTTATTTTAACTTTGAGTGAGCTGTTTGCTCTCTATTTTTGAGGCTTCAAGGGCTATGGCTTTGGTTAGAATATCGTCAAAAGATGACAATTTTTATTGTAAAATATTTTCTCTTAACCAGTTATCTCAGACCTCGAATGAATTGAGCTCTTAGAAAAACATCGGTAATTGATAAAGTTTTGTCACATTTACATTTAGTTACAAATTCACAATCTGTTAAATCACGTTTAAGATCAGCTACAAATTCATATACTGATTGATTTTCTGTTTGGTAAAGATTGGGAAATAATGTTGGGAAACTACATCACTTTTCATAGGTGTAAGCATTTGTTTGAAAGATTTTATTAGGATCTTCATAGCTGAATTTATTTACTGGTTTTTCTGGGCCTAAAAATTTAATGGACAGATCCAATTGAAACATACAAAAGTTGAGCTTGTTTTTCTTTGTGTGTTACATTTTTCATTGAACAATAATTTTCAAAACGTTCTACATAGTTAAGATATTTTTCCTTTTTAGAATCAAAGTTTTCAAATGGTATTAGGTTAGAAGTTGACATAGTTTCATTTACGCCTACATTTTCTTTGCCATTCACTATCGTTGAAATCGTATTTATGAGCATTTGTTGCTGTACAACCATAGTTTCCATAAACTGTTTAAATTGTTCAGGATCCATCTTGAAATTATGCAAGTTATTTGAATCTTCATGAATTGAATTAGTAAATAGTTTGAATTAGTATTTAAAATTTGTAATTGTTAATATGGTTTGACTTGAAGGCTTGAAAATGTTGCTAATCTTAGCTTAACTAGATTAAATCTTCTGGCTTAGTTTGGTTTATTACATATTTATTACATATTTACTATAATATGATAATTATAATATTCTTCATGTTTCTCCTATTAACTTCTAAATTGATATCCTCGTCACCATGTCAGATAAATATATACCCTATTACTTTAAATGAGCAATTCTTGTATCTATCTTTGTATCTGTCGCAAACCTCGAAAACGGCTCTAACGATTTTGATGAAATTTTGCATTCAGGGGTTATTATTTTGACGTCAGGAATTGAATGCACTAGGTCTTATGCTTCAAAAACGCGCATAAAGTCTGAAAATGCGCATAAAATTAAAATTTATACCACCTTTCAAGTCACTTCACCCAGATACAAACGAGCCAAAGATCAGCAAGAGCCTTTAGAGAGTTTTCCAACTGCGAGCAAAGCGAAGCAGCCATCTGAGGCGGGGTTGGGACGTGAAGCGTCCAGTTGCAGAGCCCCTAGCTATATTTATATGTTAAAAGACAATTCAAATGTATTACATATGTTTAAATATGATGTCATATGTTACTTAGATATCTGACATGTGTTAACTTTCTTATTGTTGCTTAGTTCTCAATAAAATACCTTTCTATATGGCACACTTTTAGGATCTCTCTGATTACCTTTTACCTTTTTCCTATTAATATCCTGACAGGTTATGGGTCCAGGTAAAGTAAATAAATTAATACCTATTAAATTAAGAAGTAAATGACAGATTATGAACCGATATTAAAAGATAGAGGTAACTTTAGGTTGTATTTGTGAAATTGAGGTTAGGTCTATAATTTCTTAAGTTGTTTTGTAATTTATGTGCTGTGTAAAAGTAAAAATTAAAGTGTTCAGAAGTTATAGGCCTAACATAGCCTATATAACATTAAAAGGTTATCATAGTTAATAAGAGAGACCATGGCTACATCGACTGTATACCCTTACCTATATTGACGGCAAACAATTTTTTTACATGGAAATACAGGATATGTTTACTCCTAGAAAAAGAGAAAGTACTTCTTTCCGTCGACATTCTTGAAGAAGCATACGCAAAATTAAAAGATGATGAACTAGCCAAGTTTAATGATATGGATAGCAAAGCTCAGTATATATTAGCACAGTCGATATCTGACAATACAGGGTGAGTTTCTACTGACACCATTAACTTCGACAGTGTGTTCTACTCACTAAATGGAATAAAAAAGTTCATATGGACCCATGTCCGATTCTCAACCGTTTGGCTGTAGTCGTGTATTTTGTGTTTTTTCAAAATCATGCTATTTTGCCTCACTATTTGTTTGATAAAAATAAAACTAATCAACGTACCTAATTGCAATTAAAACCATTAGAACAGGAATTAAATTTGCTATAAAACCAGGGTTTTTTGTAATGATTTGTCAACAATAATGCCTTTCAAAATTTTAAATAAAATAAGAAGTTGTGCAAGTAAATGTTTTAGTTTACATTTCAAGACCCTTTTTTACTACTTAAATGCAACGTAAGGCAATATCAAATGAAATTAAAAACTTCCTCATTTAATAACCTTTAAAATGATGTACAAATGTTAATAAGTTTTATGATTAGGTATGATAGTAAAAACTCTAAGAAACTGGAATAAAACATGTTTTACTGATTTGGCTTTAACAAAGAATTGTACTGAAATGATGTACTTATTTGTTTTACAAAATCAGCTGTAACTTGGTATTGGTTGAAATCAGCTGTTATAATGGTATTATAATTTATCACCCAGTCTGAATCGGCTGTTGTTAATACTACATTGTTGTAATAATTAATTGAGTCATCATTTAATTTGCACGTCAAACTGAACTAGGCATTTTTGTTGTAAGATATTCATTCTGAGATATGGATCCTTTTACAAATTTAGAATATGCTTATATGCATTTTGTGTACAGCTTTTGCTCCCTTTTGCTCCGGTAATGCGGCTGAAAGCCATCGCGAGTACAATCGTTGTTACCCTGACAGAAGGATTTCTGATGTCAGAACCTTTACCAGGGTACATCAGAGTTTATGTGAAAAGGAAAGTTTCCTACTAATGGTCGCTTATTTGGCAATTTCATGCAAGATGTTGCCGTAGAAGAAGCTGTGCTAGAAGAAGATCCATGGACAAGTACAAGAACTGTGGCCAGTGAATTGGGCGTATCTCAGACATATGCATCAAAACTACTTCGTAAAGGACTGTATCCGTACCACTTCATCCGCGTTCAGACTCTTGAACCGAGAGATCCTCCTCAAAGACTTCAGTTTTGCCGTGGCGACTTTCTTAAGACAATTTTCTGGACAGATGAATCATCATTTACGCGAGATGGAGTTTTTAACTTCCACAACGAGCGTCATTATGCAGTTGAAAATCCGCATATGGCTCGCGAATCACGCAGTCAGACAAGGTTCAGAGTAAACGTATGGATCGGGGACCGCCTAATAGGACCCTATCTTGACCTACCTACATCATTGAATGGTGTAAAAGATCTTGAAATGTAACCTAAAATATTTACTTACCCAACTTCTTATTTTATTTCCAATTTTGAAAGGCATTATTGTTGACAAATCATTACAAAAAACCATGGTTTTATAGCAAATTTATTTCTTGTTCTAATGGTTTTAATTGCAATTAGGTACGGTACGTTGATTAGTTTTATTTTATCGAACAAATAGTAATGTTTTGTCGGTATCATCGGTAGCCGTCTTACTTACACCATCTAACTCTTTGATAAGGTGCTCAAATACGGTGAAATGATCTTGTAAATAGACATCAACAAATTTTAGTTTAAGAATATTGCGCATAATAAACATTTTTGATAATGCGCTTTTCCTATGAAAAACACTTTCAAGATTCTCGATCATTTTTCTTGCAGACTTGGCATTTTCTATGTACTCTATATAGGGTGAGTTTCTACTGACACCATTAACTTCGCCAGTGTGTTCTACTCACTAAATGGAATAAAAAAGTTCATATGGACCCATGTCCAATTCTCAACCGTTTGGCTGTAGTCGCGTATTTTGTGTTTTTTACATCTATTGAGACTATCATGAATAAAGACAAAACTGTATATACTTATTCTGATGTAAAAACAAGGTTATTAGATGAAGAGCTCAAAGATAAAGAAAGTCTCAATATAAGAACGTTAAAGTAACTCAGCATTCGTTCTATACTTCGGCAAATAACAGCGAATATCGCAAAAGTGTAATTTGTCATACATGTGGTGGTAAAGGTTATTTTAAAGGTGAATGCCCCTCGAATAATAAATCTCAAAAACGTAATATGATAAATCGTGCGTATGGAAATCGTAGTCGAAGTTCATGCGGTTCCCGTGGACACAGCCCGTGGACACAGACGTGGTAGAGGAGAGGCAGCATCTAAACAACAGTCTGAAAATTCTAACCTAGCGCAGAGTGAAAATACGCAAGAAGAAAAGTTTGATTTTTTTGCGACAGGTGATTTGACTGTGAATGAAGCCTTAACATTCGAACTGCAGTGTAGCAGAACGCAGGCAAATTTTATTTTGGATAGTAGAGCCACAAATCATTGTGTCTATAGATCTTGAAAAGTATATGCATCATATTGAACTTTTGGAGAAAAATGTAGGTATAAAAATAGCCTATAATGGTGGATATGATACGCAGGAAGAGAGGTTATTTAAGTGTAGAAACATCTAGCAATAAAAGCAATAAAAAAGTACAAATTAGGTTAAATGTTATAGTTGTAAAAAATCTTAGATACAACCATTTATCTGTTAAAAAGCTGACTAAAAATGGTTACAATGTAAACTTTGATAGTGGTGGCCAAAATGCAACAATTACGAACAGTAAACTGAAAATTATATGCCCTACTTTCAAAAATTTGCATGTTGCAAATTTTGACGTAAAACCTTCTTCAGAAAGTGCTACCTGTCTTTGTTTAAGAGATAAGACTCTTCTAATAAAAGTGTGTTGTGGCACCAGAGGCTTGGACATTTACATGGGCAGAGCTTGAAGTTACTGAGTTTGCCAAGCGAATTGGGATGTGCAGCACCTGTAATCAGGGTAAGGCAAAAAGAAAGCCTTTCAATGATGTTTCCATGCCGAGATCAATGGTTATTGGTGAACCAATACCAGTGATATTGCTGGTCTTTTTAAGATTCACACAATGAATGGTGAACGTTATTACCAGACAATTATTGATGATTGCTCTCACTTTTGTCAAGTATTTTTGTTGAAACATGAGAGCGAAGCAGAAGGTAATATTATTAATCATATTCAGCAATTAAAGGCTAGAGGTTATTATTCAGTCAGAATAAGATCAGACTGTAGAGGGGAATACTCCTCAAATGATTTAAGAATTTTTGTAAACAAAAAGGAATTGTGAATGAATATACACTGCCCCATACAAAGCAGCAAAATGGTGTCAGTGAGAGAATGAATTTTACTTTAATGAGTAAAGTAAGAACTCTATTTGCTGAGACTAATTTACCGAAATATATTTGGGGCGAAGCATTGTGTTGTGCAGTCTATGAGCTAAATCTTTCACCAACATTTGCATTAAAGAAAAATGTAGTACCTGCTGAAATCTTCCTGGGCAAAGTTAACTATGAGAAACTAAAAGTTTTTGGTTTAGAGGCTTGGGCTTATACGTTGCCAGTGCCAGCAGATAAATTAGAAAAAAAGAGCTTTCGAATGTATAATGGTTGGTTATGCAAGGAATGGCTACAGACTCTGGAAACCCAAGATACAAGAAATAATCATTTCAAGAGACGTCACTTTTGATGAAAAGGACTATGTTTATCAGAGTGAAACTTCCACAGCTAGTATTCCTCAAATTGCTCTAAACAGTGAAGAAAATGTCAATAACAATAAAGTCATTGAAAATGGCCAAATTGAGGAAGAAACGTCAGAAGCACCTCTTCGCAGAAGTAACAGAGCCAGGTCTGTTCCCAAGAAATTGGGGGATTATGTCATATACAAGGATGATGCTCTTGAAGACAATAGCTCTGAAGAGGAAGTACATTTAGCTTATTGTTTAATCACTGGAATACCTTCAACGTATGAAGAAGCTGTAAGTTCTGGCAGTGAGTGGAAAGAGGCTGTAAAGAAAGAGATCGAAACGCTACATGAACATGTTACTTGGAAGCCTGCAGTTTTACCAAAGAATGTTAAAGCCATAGACACTCGCTGGGTATTTACCATAAAGTCAGATGGACTCAAAAAAGCTTGTTTAGTGGCTAAAGGCTTTCAGGAAGTGGTATCTTCTAATATTTATGCACCAGTTGTTCATATTTCAAAGATTAGAATTTTATTATTAGTGTCTATACAGAAAGGATAGAATATACTTCAACTCGATAAACCGTTAGCTTTTCTAAACGATAGATTGGACGACGACGATGTGTACATTAAAGTGTCTAAAGGAATCAAGTGTCCTGCAAATGCCTTAAAGTTTAACAAGAGTCTATATGGTCTTCGTTCAGCACCAAGAAAATGGAACGAGATGTTTGATGAAGCAGTTAAAAGGTATTTTCTACCCAGATCCCAAAACGATTTTTGTTTGTACATTGGAAACTATGTTTACCTCTTGATCTGGGTTGATGACATCATTATTACCGGAAATCGAATAGAGTGTTGTGTGAAAGACTTATTAATTTCTCAAAAAAGGAATTCAATGCTGAAGATCTTGGAACCATGAAAAGTTTCTTGGGTACTGAAGTCAAACTCAACTGTGGATTTGTCAGTATCTCTCAAGAAGACTTCATCAAAAAAGTTATTGCCAAGTTCAATATGGGTGATTGCAAACCTGCGGAAACACCGATGGAACATAAGTTGATTTATCTTTACCAGTAGACAGAAGGTTGCCCTACATAGAATTGGTTGGGTCTCTTATTTACTTAACTATTGTCAGTAGACCCGATATAACGTATGCTACATCTATACTCAGCAGATATCTTGATAAACCTACTCAGCAATTGTGGACAGCAGCTGCTGCTAAGAGGGTTCTTAAATACTTGAAGGGTACTAGCAACTTGCCACTGAAATTCTACAAAAAAGCCAAGATATTGGTATTGAGGCTTGCTCAGATGCTGATTGGGCAGGAGATGTTAACACAAGAAAAAGTAATAGTGGATGTGTTGTTTACCATTATGGAAATCCTGTATCCTGGTATACAAGAAAACAGACCTGTGTAGCACAGTCAACAGCTGAATTGGAATTCATTGCCTGTTCAACAGCAGCCATGGATGTTGTGTACTTTCAGCGCATAATTAATTGAAGATCTAAAGTGTGGCAATTCTACTCCTCTTGTGTTGGTTGAGTGCTATTAACATTTGTGAGAGTTATGAAAATAACAGGTGCATGAGACATATTGATATAAAATACCATCTTATTAACGACTTTCTTCATAAGAATCTCATTAAGTTGAAATATGTGTAGCCAAAAGACAATGTTGCAGATGTTTCTACTAAATTTCTAAATTCATTGAAGTTTAGATTTATTTTGTCTTAATAAACTTAACTTATTGTAATTATGCTTTTATGTTTTTTTATGAAAAATGAGACTGACTCAAAAAATGATTTAAAAGGAAGATATATTTTTTTGTAATATGAATTGAATTGAGAGGAAGTGTCAGATAAATATATATTATATTTATATGTTATAAGACAATTAATTCAAATATATTACATATGTTTAAATATGATGTCATATGTTACTTAGATATCTGCTTAGTTCTCAATAAAATACTTTTCTATATGGCACACTTTTATGTTCTCTCTGGAGTACCTTTTACCTTTTTCCTATTAATATCCTGACACACCAAAACTATTGTGTCTTGAATTTGTTAATAACCTATAGCAAGATATTGTTATAACACATTTTTTTATTAATCTCGGCTATATCAAACAGAACTTGAACATAACAATATACTAAAACTATTCCTGAATAGTTATTTACGTATGACTATTGTCTAGAGTATAAACATATGATGCAATAAACATATGATATCTACCATAAACACCTAAAACAATATTTTATTAGGATATGGCCCAAATCAGGCTGTAAAAAAGTGAATCTTTTTCAGAGATAAAGTAAAACGCCTATTCCACTTATATGTACATTTTGTTTGACGTTGTAGTGAATTCTGTTCTAATCAACAATTTTTCTGAGGGAATTTTTTTTTCTAAATTAAAACTTGCAAAAGTTATTCATTTGTTTAAAAAGTGAGGAAAAAATGTTACTATCAATAATTACAGACCTATTTATCTTCTACCAGTGTTCAGTAAGGTTTTTGGAAAACTTTTTCTAATACAGCTGCTGAATTATCTAGAGGGGTTTTAATGTCCTTTGTGGTTCACAGTTTGGGTTTCAGAGAGGTAAATCAACAATAGACGCTACAGTTGATCTTTTAGACTTTGTATTGGAAAGTCTAAAAAAAGAAAAGAAATGTCATGAGTATTTTTCTGGACCTCTCCAAAGCCTTTGATTGTGTGGATCATGAGTTATTATTGGACAAGTGTGACACAATTGGTATTAGAGGAGTACCGATTCTGTGGTTAAAATTTTTTTTATAATAGAACACAACGGGTAAATGTTGCAGGGAGGCTATCAAAACTAACCCAGCTAAGATATGGGTCCCACAAGGATCAGTTCTTGGACCGGAGCTCTTTTTTAATTTATATTAATGACCTATCATCAACAGTGCATGCAGACAGCGTAGTTCAATTTGCTGATGATACAACTTTGAGTTTCCAAGCAGACTGAATTCAAAATTTAGAGCATAAGGCTTTTCTACAAGTCAATGCTGCCAGCCAATACTTTGCCGAAAATAATTTGACAATACATTCTAATAAGACTAAGTACATGTTTTTTTATCTTGAAACTTAGTCCAAATCAGACACCAAGTGTTATGTTGGATGATAGTGTACTTGAAGAGGTCAAAGGTGCAAAGTTTTTAGTCTTTTGTATGACAATAAGTTGACTTGGGTTGATCACATAACATAATTTGCACAAAAGTTAGTAAAGAAATATTTATACTTAGAAATTTGAAATTATACTGCAATCCTACTATTTTATTAACAGCTTACTATGGTCTTGTATATCAATATCTGAACTGTGGAATTCTTCTTTGGGGAGATTCGTCAGTTCGGAATATGCGAAGGGTTTTTGTCTTGCAAAAAAAAGCTAAAGGCTTATGGCAGGTCTTAAAAAAGCTGAGTCATGTGCTTTTAAAGATCTTGGAGTTCTTAAACTTCTGAGTATATACTATATACTTGAGGTGATAATCTACTTTAAATTTAAATGTGATCATATCCAAAATAAAGATATAGTATCAGGCAAGCTAATAATTATCGTGCTAGACAGCACAGACTAAATCAATACACAGCCCTCAGAGGATTAAAAATTTGCAGGATATTTTACCTTTTAAAAACAGCCTTGGACAGCTACTTTTGTCTAGATCTTTCTACTCTGTGGAGGAGTTCTGTGTACTGTAGCCGGCGTTGAAATCATGGATGTGTTCTCCAATTTTAAATTAAACATTATAGTTGCAGCTTATGATTGTTATAAATTATTTGTTATATGTTTTTAATTGTTAAAAATGTGATTGGTATGAAATTGTTATATGTTGTAGTATTTATACTAATTATTATTCTATTTAAATTATGAATATTACATTTTTATCAATTAGTATAGTATATAAAAATGTTAATTTGTATTGGATTTAGCCTATGTATATGTATGTCTTTTGGCTGTAATAAAATAAAATGAAATTGATTCTGTTGAAATTATTTTAAAATTTTTCTGATAGTTTTTCCAGCATGTGTTAGTATATAGTATTTTGACATAAAACTGAAAAATAATTATGTTGGACTGAGTTTCAAAATATTTTTCAACTCATTTCATTTCTAGATATTTAAAACTTTTTAATTTCTTATTCTTTAAATCACACGTGCAACTACAAAAGCCACAATTTTAATTAAATGTTGTACTTACCTTTGGTGAAGCAAATAGATGGTTCTAAAATGTTTTAAAGATTAAAGGGTAAATAATAAAATGATATAATGATATAATCATTGAAAATCTCCATAATTGTGGCCACTATAGTAGTTTTTATCTACTCTCATCACTGCAAAAATACTCAATCTGCTATAAAGACAATTTAATCAGTCTTACAGGAAAGCATGATTATTTTGTATCATAGAATGCAATTTATGTGTACATAG
>JAGFPH010013609.1:0-25967 GCA_018207615.1 Philaenus spumarius | reverse complement strand
TTCTGGCGTAATTTTGGGAGAATCTCAAACATTTTTTAACAGACAGTTAGGCCTTAAACGAACCTAAGTACAAAAATTTCAACATTTTCTGCAAATTAGTTCTCGAAAAAGCTGAGAAAACGCAAAAAATCGCTAGAAAAACGCGAATATTGGGCGTATCTTTGGGATGTTTTCAAAATCCGTTCTTAGTGCGCGTTTAAAGGTCCAACTAAACATGCATGCCAAATTTGAACTCATTTGGTTCAGTAGATTTTTAGTTCTGCTGATGAATGAATCAGTGCCATTTCGCTTTTATATAGATAGATAACTGGCGAATCACATTCAAACCGCTTAGTCTCTAATTGTAAAAGTTTCAACAGTATATATTATAAAAATTTATTTATTTTGATCTTGTCTTATTTATACTTCTACTTTAAACATTTTCTGATTAAGGTTTTTACCACAACATCAAACTAAATTTTACAAGAGAATCAAAAAAATATCTGTGATTTTCCACGAAATATTGAGAAGCAAAACTCACTCTCTCTCTTTGTCTGGAAGCTTATCAATAATATGATCAATAACTTTACTCCTGGATCCACAATGGCATACGGGATACCGCAAAGGCACGTGCAAGAAGTAAGCTATCATTTGTACTAGGTGTGCAACGAATCCAAGTGCTATCGAGATCATAGTTTCATCAACACCAACAAAGTCTTCAGAATTGGGTAGGTGTACACCACAGATTGTCAACTTCCCTTCAGATACCTAGATACAAATAGTATGTGTTTTAAGTATATACTAAGATTTAATAAAAGTGTTATAATCTTTATAAAATATGTACATTTTTAAAAATGTTTTTGTTTTCGAATTGTAAATATATCATGCACAAATAATTATAGTCCTTGTACAATTCTTCTTTTTGCTATAATTACACTACACCGCTTTTTTGCCAAACACTGCCTGCTTCTTCAGGCGTAATAAAATACTAACATTTTTAATAAATTTAAAAATGAAGAAATAGTCTCGGAGAATTTTATTATGTGTATTGTGATTTGTGTTGTTTTGCATTGTTAATTTTGTATTACTACAGCTAAAATAGTACATAGCGTTCGGCAATTTATAACACAGTGTCGAATCTATGAAAAAACAGTGCTCGAATAAAACTTACACTAATTTTCTGAATTACTGATGATAAAGCATAATTAAAAAAAAAAACAATGGTGAATGTCTGTGAAAGAGTACAACGCCCATTTGTGCAAATTTTATGAATTACTGGTGTTAATATACATAATTTAAAACAAAACTGCAAAAGTCTACAAGAAAAACAATACCCAAATCGATTTGCGCTAATTTTGAAATACTTATATTAAAACATAATTTAAAAATCGTACAGCTTAGAAAAAATACAACCCCCGAATAACAACTACTCTAATTCTATGAATTACCAGCGTTAAAACATAATTTAAAATAATACGAAGAAAAACCTGAAAGAAAATGACCGTATACGACTTGTGCTAATTTTATGAATTACCAGCGTTAAAACGTAATTTAAATCTCTATTTCGAAAGTTCATGGCAGACAAAGTGCTCTTAGAAATGCTACTTTTATGAATTTTTGTTCAGATGTAATTTAAAACACAACGGCAAAAGTCGGTCAAAGAAACCGATGACATTCTCCCCAAGACTCTTAACTAACATTTCACTCTCGCACACCATTCGAGATTTTGGAACAGTTGAATATCCAATACCTTGTCCAAACCTGTTTCAATAAAATAAAACGACTATTCTAATTTAACGAGATTGGAAATTTTATCCTAGTGTTTTATCAGATTGTTTATTTTTTAGCTCTAACTTTGCAATGCTTAGGAAGGCCTGGAATTTATTTATTTTTTTTTTTTTTTATCAAGTAATTCAATTTTATGCTCTATTTAGTAGTATACAAAAATAGTTTCAACCCGTTTTTGATCAATTAATAAAATCCAAATAAATAAAGTAAATTTTTTTTTCCAAAATGATCGAACGCATTGAAAATGTTTTTGGCAATTGTCACTTGCAATGTTAATATTAATTGTCTTAAAATTATTTTAAAATCTTTGACATATATCTATAATGTTTTTTAATGTTCACAAGGTTCCC
The DNA here is from genome assembly GCA_018207615.1 of Philaenus spumarius. Taxonomy (NCBI): domain Eukaryota; kingdom Metazoa; phylum Arthropoda; class Insecta; order Hemiptera; family Aphrophoridae; genus Philaenus; species Philaenus spumarius. The sequence continues at coordinate 23,850 of JAGFPH010013609.1, read as the reverse complement.
AATTAATTGTCCCACATTTGTTTCAACAAATCTGGTTTTGTCCCGCTTATGGGACCAATAATTCAGGAAAAAGCCAAGATGTTTTCAGAAATGATGGGCGAGGCAGGTGAAGGCTAGTGCTGGTTGGCTTGAAAATTGAAAAAGTAGTGAGTCTTTTCTTTAATCATAAAACCTCCCAAGAAATGCAGTGTTATTATTATTTAATGCACAGACACACACCCAGAATCTGCAAGAAAAAGAAATAATTGCCAAAATTTTACTAGTAGGCCAAACCAGTTTGATTCAACCTTTAGACCAAGAGGTTCTAGGATGCTTCTAAAAGCAATACTCACTAACGAACAATTCAAAAACAAAACAAAAATGATATTGTAGTAGGAATTCTTAATAGATATGATTTAATCCCAACGTCTTGTGTAAACAATGAAATTAATAAAACAAGAAAGATTATGAAATTATTGTCTTCTGTGAATCATGCTCTTTTTATAGACACTGATCTTGTTAGTGATAGTTTTACAAGGCACAGAACGCATTTAAATCAAACAGGGAAGGACAATATTGTGACTAAGATATGAAAACTTATCTCTTCAAAGTCTTTTATATGAACTAGATCACCAAACAGTAACAATAAAGTAGAAAGACAATAACTTTAATAAGAAAAATTGTTTTCTTAGAATCATCGCACAAGACTCGAATTCTTAGAAAAGGGATGTCTTGTACAGAAAGCAAAACTGATTACTTAATTTGTTTCTACACCTCTTAACTTGTAAACCTACTATTTTGTGGATTACAATACTGGATGAAAATAAAAATTAATTTCTATTAAATAAACCAAACATCTGAAGCATGGGAATGATACACCCTTTCGAACAATGTACAACAAAAAATATAAAAGTTTGTGGAAATGAAAAAGTCAAATGGGATATCAAAGAAAAAGGTCTTTTAAAGCTGAACATTTGTTGCACTTACACTTTGGTCATATCTCTAACCATTTTAAAATAATGGCCAGGAAACCAATGTTTACATTTTGCAAACTGTTTTGTTAACCCTTTGCGCTCGAAAGGCCACACCCGAATCTTAGACAACTCGTATTATTTCCCGATATAGTATCCCCTTCCTATCACGTTCACCGTCGACTATAAAATAAACAGAGACACGACAATGAATGTGTTTTACAGAATAAAGGGTTTATTGGCTTATAACATACAAATTAGGTTACTGTAGTTACATTAGTTTTTTTTTTTTCAATCTCGGGGTTAATGTTTTGGTTACCGGCTAGCTTAAACTGTTATAACAAAATACAATTGATTCTTCAAAAAAGTCATTAACAATTCATAATGTTCGATTCTTAAATACTAAAACAATATTAACATTAAAATTGATGATTATTTATAAACTTAGGCCTAATGAAAGTGAATGATTATTATGGGATGATTAAAGGTTGAATTGATGTATGATTACAATTTGGACTTAAACTAAAAGGTTATATTAAATTTAAAAGCTTGTCTTTGGTTGAATTTATATCTTAAGATTGAGGAGGTGGATGGATATTTGGTCAGTTGACTATTTGGAGATTTTCAATGTGAAATGGTGCTTGAAGGTAATACATGTGAAGCGATGCCAGAATTATTCAAAGTTGCACTCACCAAATTGAATGAAGGTTCATAATAATAACGAAATGTAAAATATCAATAATTACCAGTGTGTTGATTCAATTATTATAATACATTACTGGATATTGTGTACTTGCAGGTTGATGGTAATGAAATGGTTTTTTTTTTTTAATTCAGAACAGTAAACTTGACTCTCCTTCCCACCTAACCATTTATATTTTTTTTCTTCCCCCTTGCCCCCTTCTTCTTCCTCTCTCCTCAACCAATGCTTCCTCTTCTCTTTTCCATTTGGATTGGCCTAAATCTTAAGCCTATATGATTTTACAATTATTATGAATGATTTTATATTAAGGTATGGAATGGGATATGAAGTTAATGGGGTATGTGTATTTATATTGGTGCTATCAGGGATTGGTGGTTTATGAAATGATCCCTGAAATGATGTGACTACTGTTTACTTTGTATATTCGAATTTTGTATCATTACAATTGCCCCCTTTTGATTTTAGAAAATATGTATTTTTCTGAAATCAAAAGTAAAGATGTCGAAATTCGAAGGTTCCCTCCCCTCAAATGGAATTTGGTGTTGTTTTGGTGTTTGATTGTTTATGTGTTCAGGGTTTTGTATCTCTTGAGGATTGTTGTGTGGTATATGCCCGGCTTTGGTTTGCCGTTTATGTGTCGTAGTGTGTATGTTGACTTTCCCAACTTCTCGTGTATGACATAGGGTCCGTCGTATAGCTGGAATAGCTTGGCTGTTACACCCGTTAAAGATTTGGATACGTTCTGCAATCTTACAAGGACGTGGTCTCCTTCATGAAATTCATGTATTTTGTGGGTGTCGTTGAATTTCTGTGCATGTTTCTCTCCGGTTTTTATGATGCGTTCTCTTGCGAGTTGTAGTTTCAGGTGTAGGTCAGTGTTGTTGTGTATGAGTTCGGGGAAGTGTTTGTGCCAAAATCTTGTGGGTGTTACGTTTAAATGGAGTTCCTGTGGGGTGTAACCGGTAGTGGTGTGATGTAATGTGTTTAGGCATTCGTTAAGTAGTGGTATGACGTCGACCCAATTTTTCTGTTGATCACTACAATATGTTCTTAGGCATCTTCCTATCTCTCGGTTGGTACGTTCTACCTGGTTGCTATGTGGGCGGCGTATTGGTGAAAAGATTGGCTGAATGCCGTTCTCTTTCAACGTGTTGGTCCATTTGGTGGCTGTGAATTGCGTTCCGTGGTCAGTTTGGATTCTCAAGGGTTGTCCATATTTTGGGAAGTAGTCCTCGAATAATGCGCGCAGTGTAGCTTGGGTGGTAGCTCGTCGAATGGGATAAATTTTTACAAACTTTGAAAAGGTGTCTATAGTTACTAATAGATATTGGAGTCCACGCTTGCCAGTGGGAAGTTTGCCAAAGAAGTCAATGGAAAGTTGTTGTCGTGGTCCGTCAGTCTTGATGTTTTTCATCTGTCCGTAGCAGATCTGGTTTGGCTGCTTGCATTTCTGGCAAGTGTCGCAGGTGGCTAGTAGTTGTCTGATTCTGCGGTTCATATTATTGAAAATAAAATCTTCCTGTAGTAATCGAATACACTTGGCTGGTCCGCAATGTAGGTAGTATTTATGGGTTTCCGTTATGAGGTTGTCAATCATGCTGTGAGGGATATGAATTTTCCAAGTGTCATTATGTTTGGAAAAGAGTGTGTCTTGAACTAATTTGTATTGATTGTGGATTGGTTCGTGGTTTGTGTCTCTGGTGTCTTGCCATTGTTGTATGATTGGTCCCAGCTTAGCGTCTGCTCTTTGAAGCTGTTGGAGGTGTGTTAAGTCGTGTATTAGCTTGTTGTCTATGGATCGTTCGATTTTGTTGATAAAGTATGATGTGTGGTTTGTGTTGTCTGCCGTGTTTTGCGCAAACCTACTGAGTGCGTCTGCCATGGGATTATCTTTTCCCCGGCAGTGTTCGATGGTGAGATTAAATTCTTGTATTGCAAGGATCCATCTCGAGATCCGTGAATTTGTCAGTCGGCAGTTTTGTATGAAGGTAAGTGCTTGGTGGTCTGTCAGTATTGTGATTTGTGAGCCCAGTAAGATTTGTCGTCCTTTTTGTAGGCAATATACGATGGCCAATAATTCCTTTTCGGTCGTATAGTAATTGAGTTCACTGCCTTTGAGGGTTCGACTCATGAACATTACAGCTCTCTTTTGTCCATCCTTGTCCAATTGGAAAATGTGTCCTCCAATCGCTATGTCGCTGGCGTCAGTCTGTAGGTAAAAGCGGCTGTTGTAGTCGGGGTGGTATATGAAGTTAGTCTGTAAGAATTTTGTTTTGAGTTCTGTGAAGATTCTCTCTTCTTTGTCTGTCCATACGAATTTTCTCTTTTTTGAGGTTAAATGTGCTATGGGCTGTATGTAGTCAGAGTATCGGTCAATGAAACGGTTGTAGTAGTTGCAGGCTCCGATGAACTGTTTTAATTGCTTTGAACTCCTTGGGGATGGGAATTTGGTAATGGCTTTTATTTTCTCGTCGTCAGGTCGTATCCCATTAGTCGTGTATTTGTGTCCCAGAAATGTCACTTCGTGTCTACAAAAGGACGATTTACTAAGTTTGATGGTCATGTTTGATGCTTGGAAGCGTTGGAATAAGTCGTCAAGTTGTCCTAGGTGTTTTTCAAATGAGTCTGCGTATGTCAGTATATCGTCAACATAAATTAAAGTGGATTCGGTCGCTGCCCCCTCGAGAACCAGTTCGAGAGTTTTGACCAGGGCGGCCTGTGCCGTACTAAGACCAAATGGAACTACCTTGTAACAGTAAGTCTTGTTTCGGTGTTGAAAGGCGGTATACTGTTTTGACTGTTCGTCGAGTGGTATTTGCCAGTATGCGTTAGTCAGATCTATTGTTGATATCCATTTTGTTGATTCGCAACTTGCTAATAGTTCGTTTACGCTGAGGTTGTGGTCGAAGTCAGGAATGATGAGGGAGTTTAACTTTCTCGCGTCGAGACATAGTCTTAATTCTCCACTTTTCTTTACAACCACTAGTATTGGATTGACATAGGGGCTGCTGCACCTTTCAATCACTCCCATTCTTTCCATTTCAGTTATTTTTTCATCTACAGCCGTCATGTACTGTATCGGGATGGGGTAATTTCTTCGTATGTAAGGTGTGTCGGTGTTCAATTTAATGCTATGTATGTATTTATTATTTAATCCTGGTGTCTCAGCGAATACATCTTTGTACTCCCTGATTAGTCTGATGAGTTGTGCTTTCTGTGTTTCGTTTAGCAGTGTGTTCGTGTCTATCGTGTCCTCTATGTTATGTGAACTTAGGTGTTGCTGTGTAAAGCATGGTTTCAGTGTGTTTACCCGGATCGGAATGTCTTCATCGTTTCTGATGTTTGTGTCGGTGCGTTCGTATTTTGTGTCGAATGTGATTGTGTCACGGGTGTCTTTATGCTGTAGTGTTACGGTTTTGTTGGTAAAGTTGATTTGTGTGTTGAGGGTGTTCATTAGGTCTGTGCCTAGTATAGCGTTCTTGGCTAGCTTTGGTACGATAAGGAATTGTGCGTGTATTGTTATGTCTCTAAATGTTATGGGTAACAGTATTAATTGTGTAATCTTCTGTGTTCGTTGACCGTTGGCGGTAATGAGTGATAAGTTTGTAATTGGTATCATTGGGTGTTTGTGTAATTGTTCGCGATGTAAATGAAACCAATTGGATGCGAGACATGTGACTTCGCAACCAGTATCGAACAACATTTCTACGCCAATCTCTCCAATTTTCACCCGGACTTCAGGACAGAGGTGAGTTGTGTGTTTTGTGTTTTTTAACGATTCTTGGTGACTTTCTTCTACTAAGAAATCTCTATCGCATAACAAATTATATAAATTCTTTGGTGATTCAATATTTTGTTCATTGTCGTTTGTGTGTATTTCGTGTGAAGTGTTGGGATGTATTTCTGTACGGGTGTTTTCATTTAGTCCTGTCTCCATGTGATCATTGTGGGGATTATTGTTTGGTGTTCCTCTCAACGGGCTATGCTCTTGTTGCCTACTTTCCGATGGTGTTTTCACTGAGAAATGTCTGGAGTGATTAACTTTGTTTCCTGTGTAGGCGGTTGTGCGATGTTTCTCAGTGTGTATTAGTTTAAATGGTTCTGTTGGTGTGTCTGAGGTGGGCTTTGTGTACTCAACATTTGGCACTGACGATCGTGATTCCTGGTATGGTTGTTCTGTTCGTATACGAACCTATTGCCATTAGGCCTATCTGTGGTGTGTGGTTGTGATATGTGAGGTTGGTGTTGTCTGGAGTAACGTGGTTGCTCCTTGTTACTATTTTGCATCTGGTGCGGTTCATTAGGAAATGTGTGGGGTAATGTGGTGTTGTGCCATTCGTCTCGTGGTGGAGTATCTAATAGTGTTCTACGCGGAAATGAAATTTTTGAGTTTCGCTGTGGTGAATAAATATCTTTTTGTTTGTTGTGTTGTCCATTATAATGTGTGTTGTGTGTTGTGTATAATTTGTTGTTATCGTTATCTAATTCTGTGAGGAATGTTTGCATAGTGGTTATTGTTTTTATACCTTGTATTCTTTGTGCGTGTCTTACGGTGTCGTCAAAATGGTTTGTTAAAATTCTAATTATGTCCTCCTCGTGTATCAATCCATTTATTTTTCGTAGAATATTTGCTTTTTCGACGAAATAGTCACAGCGGTTTAGCTGTCCGTGTGGGTTGTATTTTTCATTTTCTAGGCGTCGTTTAATATCACGCTGAATTGTCTCATTCCAATATTTTTCCTTAAATAATCTTTTAAAAGCCTCCATGTCACCTATTTCGTTTTGAACTAGCCTAAACCATTGGTATGCCTGGCTATGTAGGCTACTGTCAAGTATGTCTAAGAATGTAGTATTTGAATTAAGTCCTGAACTAGGCCCTTGATTATGTGTTACTTTATTTATGTATTTGCTGACATTGTCTAAGTAGTCTGCAGCCTCTATAACGTTGCCATAGAAATGTGGTAGTTTAGGGTTATATGTTTCATTGTTATTGCCTGAACAAGTGACAAAGATTTGTTGGGGATTCAAATTAGTGTTTTGGTAACTTTTAAAATCATCCTGTATTGCCTTTACCTGTTGTGCGAGTGAATTAACAGATGCGGTGTGAAATTGTGATTGTGTGCCCAACGTATCCTGCAAGGCTTGTTGGTTTGCATGGCATTTATTATTAAATTCGTTGCTTACGCGATTTATTTCAGTGTCAAGTTTATTATTAATTTTCGTTTCAAGTGTAATTATATTTTGATCAGCGCTTGTGATGTGTTGTTTTAGGTTATTTGTTAGGTCTTTTATTTCGAGGCTGTGTTTAATGTTGCTGTCGTAAATCTCGCTAATACGGGATTCCACATCTGATAACCGTGAAGTCAGCTGATTACTTAATGAATCGTGCTTTAACGTGAGATTCGTTATTTTAGATTCTATATCGTTCTTAAACGTTGTTAGCTGAGATGTCATATTATCTTGCAATGTTTGAATTTGTGTGTCAAATTTATTGTTCAATTGCGAGTTTTGTGTACTTATAGAATGTAGTAAGCTTTGAATTTCATTCCACGGGTTGCACATTCCTTGAGATTCGATTGCAGTCGTTCCGTGTTGACTCTGGCTGGAGCCGCCATCTTTAGATGACACGATTGGGTTTTGAGTTGGAACTGGAACGAGCGGAACATCTAGCCTACACGCTAAAGTTGGAATTTCGTCATTATTGTGCAGTGTATTTGAATCTACTGAGTTTAATAATTCTGGTGTAGTGTTTGTTTCGGTATTGTGTTTTGATATATTAATTGTGGTGTCGTGAGTAGTGTCTGAATTTAAGTTAGATTGTGCATTCAGTTGTAAGGCTTCGTTATTTTCCGTTGCTATAGGCAACGGATGTGTGTTGCTAAGAGACGTGACTGTTGATTCTGTCGTCATAGAAATGTCGTATTTAGGATTAGCTTTCGGGTTCTTTCTTAAATTGTGCTGTTTGTCCGCCATTATTTTTTTTTTTATTTAACTAGGCCTACTTATAATAATTCTGTGGTGTTCTAATTCGGCCCTCAAGTTGGTGCGCCAATTTTATAGTATCCCCTTCCTATCACGTTCACCGTCGACTATAAAATAAACAGAGACACGACAATGAATGTGTTTTACAGAATAAAGGGTTTATTGGCTTATAACATACAAATTAGGTTACTGTAGTTACATTAGTTTTTTTTTTTTCAATCTCGGGGTTAATGTTTTGGTTACCGGCTAGCTTAAACTGTTATAACAAAATACAATTGATTCTTCAAAAAAGTCATTAACAATTCATAATGTTCGATTCTTAAATACTAAAACAATATTAACATTAAAATTGATGATTATTTATAAACTTAGGCCTAATGAAAGTGAATGATTATTATGGGATGATTAAAGGTTGAATTGATGTATGATTACAATTTGGACTTAAACTAAAAGGTTATATTAAATTTAAAAGCTTGTCTTTGGTTGAATTTATATCTTAAGATTGAGGAGGTGGATGGATATTTGGTCAGTTGACTATTTGGAGATTTTCAATGTGAAATGGTGCTTGAAGGTAATACATGTGAAGCGATGCCAGAATTATTCAAAGTTGCACTCACCAAATTGAATGAAGGTTCATAATAATAACGAAATGTAAAATATCAATAATTACCAGTGTGTTGATTCAATTATTATAATACATTACTGGATATTGTGTACTTGCAGGTTGATGGTAATGAAATGGTTTTTTTTTTTTAATTCAGAACAGTAAACTTGACTCTCCTTCCCACCTAACCATTTATATTTTTTTTCTTCCCCCTTGCCCCCTTCTTCTTCCTCTCTCCTCAACCAATGCTTCCTCTTCTCTTTTCCATTTGGATTGGCCTAAATCTTAAGCCTATATGATTTTACAATTATTATGAATGATTTTATATTAAGGTATGGAATGGGATATGAGGTTAATGGGGTATGTGTATTTATATTGGTGCTATCAGGGATTGGTGGTTTATGAAATGATCCCTGAAATGATGTGACTACTGTTTACTTTGTATATTCGAATTTTGTATCATTACACCGAGAACTTAGTCCTCTCAGGTCGCATGGCCACGGAGAGTGGCCGCTCTTTCGTCGGCATATACTTGGCTACCATTTTGACTGGGCGGCATCACCAGCTCGGAATTGTTTTGTTCAATTCACTTGACAAGTTGGTTAGAGCAAACATGAATATTTTATAAATAACCTCTGTTTAGTGACAAATATAACTTATTTGAAACAGAAAACACGGTATTGCTTATTATTTTAAACCTCATAGAGACATTATATAAATAACATATGAAAACCAAAGTGGGATACAACCAATAGTCATGTTTTTAAATGACAAACTACAATATAGAAAATGTTTTAAAATTTTACAAACTTAAATTATAACTTACTTAATTTAAATTATCCATTTTATGTAATTTTATAATTAGCAACCATTTATCACAACACTAAAAACGACTAGTACAGCACCGAGTGAAAATATAGAGGTTATAATATTGAGCTCAACAACTCACATAGTTCAATATTTTCTATACATATTCCAGCACTTTACACAAAAATAATATTTCCATAGATACGTAATGCTATGTCCACTCACGGTGACCATTCGAGTGTTCGCAGGAATTTGTATTGGGCACTCTGAGTGGCCATACGAGCTGGGAGGAACAAGATTGCGAAAAAAATTCCAAGCTAATACAGAAAATGGCGTGGCCATACGACTCCAGAGGAAATTTTTTTAAAACGCAAAGGGTTCAAAATGGAAACACATGGAGAAAATAAATAAATTATATTAGCTATCATATTTTAAAAAAATAATCAATAAATAAGCTAATTACTGGTACTACTATGAAGATTTAAAACTAATAACAATATTCTAACACTCCAAATTATGTTTGGTTTTTAGAAACAGGTTTTGAAAAGGTGCACTTGTTTAAATTAAAAATTCACATGAATTTCCATTTAAGGGTTGTATTTTTACCAACGAATAGATAGCCAAACATTATTGCTAAACAAATAATAAAAATGGGTATTTACTGATGCCAAGAGGGGAACGTGTTAGGATGTAAAAATACGGGTTTGATGTGGATATGGACAACATTGATAGAATACGAGAACAGATGCTTAGCGTTATTGAAGCGGATAGAGTTTCTTGGGAGGTAGAATGTTTACAGAGGGAAGGAATGCGACATATCACAAACAGTACCGGGACCTTGACATTCAACTCAGCAGTAAACGTTTTTTATCTGATAAATAAGATATACAAACAAATACATTGGACCATCAAAGCAAGGCCAGAACTTGTTCATTTAAACTATAAACCGCTGTGTAATGCTACAGTTAGGTTATGCTCCTTATGCAATATAAATGAAAAATAGACAGTTTACCATTTCATTGTTCGCTGTCCTACCTGAGCCGATATAAGAAGATGTGTTTGTTCAAACGAAGTTTAGATCAGGAGGAATTTTAACTTTTACTAAACTGGAGAGTTTAGTAGAAATTAAATAAATTCATGAAGATTGCATGGAAATTTAGATGGAATTATCAAATTAATTTAATTTTTAATTGAAACAGTAGGCCTACACAAAAACACGGTGCAAGGGGTTTACGTAATTCATGGACGCCTGAAATTTTGGAAGAAGAGGAAAATCCATTTATATCTGTAAGTAATTTGAATTATACAGCTGGTAAACAGACATAGATGGTATGTCACCCTCTTTACAGGGGTCATATAAATAAACTAGTAAGATTAACTACCAATTTAGTATACAGTAGTGACAAACCTGAGCTATAGGGTAAATATAGTTAAGTTCAGCTATCAGTTGGCGCCTGCGATTATGAAGTTTTAGATTTGTTGAATCAAGAATGTCTTTATTGTCTAAAGTTAGCCTCTTCATTTCTCGTAATCTGTCGATCTCCTTGTGTAGGCAACGATATTGTGCCATTAACTCTATGCCTAAATAAACATTTAAGGATTAATTAAAGCAAACAGAAATGACAACTAGTAAAATATGTATTATAATGGTACAAATTACTAAGAAAACAAATTGCTATATATTATAGCTTCTAGAGTCCATGTATTGCTAATTTCAATAGTTTATAAGACACAAAACTTAGCCATTTCATTAGAAATCAATGATAGTAAATACTATTGATAAAATTGAAATAGGCCTAGACATAATTTATCAAAAATCATTGGGCAAACACATTTCTAAATTAATGTGCATATGACTAAATTAATAATTAATTCAAAGTATTACAGATGATAAGACAAACCCTTATTTATAGATAAAAACAGTTAAACTTACTGAAAACAACCTTGATACACAAGTCTAGACCTAGTCTGCAAATATAGGTTAAAATATTTCAAAATATTTTAAAATATTTGTCTCTTTCCATCGTACTAAGAAGCCTATACTGTTCTAATACTTTTTACAGAATCAACAACTTGGTCGCTCGGCCTTTGTTCGTGACTTGGGCGTACTGATGACTCAATCTCTGAACCCCGATGAACACATACATAACATATGCTCCAAAGCCTACAGATCACTTGGATTGATCCGCCGCACCTTCTCAGGCACCCAGGACCCCAATTTCATGAAGATTCTCTATTGTGCCCTCGTCTGCCCTATTCCAGAATATGATGTAGTGGTCTGGTATACTTGCCAGGTCACCCTAATTGATAAAATTCAGAATGTGCAAGATCGATTCCTACGAATGGTCGGTACAGGGCAAGGCCTAAACTGCAGAGAAGTCCCTGTCTCAGGATAATCTCAGCCTCCAAACCCTGTCAACCAGAAGATCCCTCCAGGTCGCTGCCTTCCTACATAAATTGCTCAACAACCTGATCGACTCCCCAGAGTTCCTTGGTACTATCAACTTTCGTTGTTTTCCTGGCACGCGTTTAAGAGACCTCTTCTGGCGACGCTTCACAAGGACAAACTACCTATAAAATTCCGCCCTTGACCGAATCCAGCGCCTGGGCAATGAAATTGCTTCTTCTGTAGACTTTTTCAACACCTCCCTTTCTGCCTTTAAGAAAGAAGTGTACCGTCTCTTGGCGGATGTGCCTTGACAAGCATGTCCTTCACCTTACATTATTGTTTTCATTATTGGGGTTGTTATTGTTATCCTTTCTATATAGTTTATTGTTGTTTTCCTTAATGCCTTTATCACTCTTGCATGTAAATCTATAATTTATTAAAGTTTTATATTAGATTCTCTACATTAATTCTCAGAAATCAATATTTATTAAAGTTTTCTATTAGATTCTCTACATTCTAGTTCTCAGATATTATTTTTTGTTCATCACAACTGTTATACAATCGCATATTGTTGTTATCGTCTTGTTTTATTGCAATTGCTTGATTATCAATGTAATCAATTTTACCTTTATATATTGTTAACTAGCTAGGTCATCAAACTATTGTACCTTGTTGTAAATTGATTGTCCGTTAGTGAATAAATAAATAAATAAAATACTGTGATGTAATATTTGACGGTGGACACATACTTAACAACCTCACATCACCACCAATAATAGGATTGTACTGCTAGAAACATTGTAACATGTAGAAAATCATGTAGTAATATTACTTTAGGAATATCTGTTAGAATTGATTAATTTTAAGTAAAAGATGCCATTTGTAATGTATTCTCAAACCCAAAACGCAAGCTAATGGATTGACGCTTATACAAATTTAAAGTAATTAATTTATATAATTAATGAGAGTAGTAAACAAAACTCAGTATGTGCCAAAGTAAATTATTAGATAAATAATAAATATAACTCAAATCTTTAAAGATTAGTTAATCCACTAAAGAAGCTGCCATTCGACAATCATTGTGACGTATCTTTACATTCAAAACAGAGAGGTTGTAGAAGACCCAGCAGTTCAAACAAGGAGAGTTTGTGTGGCTTTGGTTTTAGAGTTATTTACCTGACGCCAACGTACAGACGACAAATTAGTTAGTGCTAGTTTTTTAAATAAAATTTAAAACGTTGAAAAGAAAAACTACTAGAACTCAACATGTGGTAACAATAGAACTACAGTAGAACCTCTCTTAACCGAAACCCTTTCAACCGAAATAGCGTTTAACCGAAACGGCAAAAAAACTACGTACGTGTCCACATTATATCAAAAAAGATAGTATTTGATATGTTTACTATAGCAGGATATGCGGTCTATTTTTAGACAAAAGGAGGAGAAAGTGTAAAGGGGGAATGGGATGGGGCAGGCCGGGTGCCTGACCTTGAGTTTAGTCTAGTGGTTTACTACCTTCTACACACAATACAATACTGTACAGTACCGTATTCTGCCAGTCAGTTTGTTTTACACTGTTGTAGCGTCGCGTTAATCAAGTTGTCTATCAATTTATTTCTTAGGGTTTCTCGCTCTTCTGTAGTCTAGTGGCTTAAAACAGTACTTAACAAGTTGTAAATACAGTATACTATGTACATAATACTATGTATGTAGAAGCATTTATGTTTTATTAAAAGTTTGTTAAATAATCTAAAAGTGTGGTTTTTATCATTGCCTTTGATTTTTTCATTTTAAACTTTTAAAATATTGCAATTTTTTAACCGAAATTTTGGTTAACCGAAATAACCTCCGCCCCCTTTATTTCGGTTAACAGAGGTTCTACTGTATAATGTACTATATGAAAAATATACAAACAATTAGTTCATAATATAAATATTTATAAACAAAATTAAAAACACAATATTTTTAGACAATTTAAAAAACATTTTACTTTGGAAATTTGAATAGTGTTTTTGAAACTAATACATTGCATGTTATTTCTGATGAACTATATTGCGAAATATCAATAAATTTGCTCATGTTCTTGACAACAGTATAATCTTTGCTGAAAAGCTTTCTTAACATTGAACAATATCTGCAATGAGATTCCTTGGCTGATGTCAAATATTTGCTGTTTCAACTCTTTACACATTACAGGTTTAGTTTTGTAAACTACTGTTTTCAGATAGACTCAAAGAAAGAAATCTAAAGGACTACAATCTGATGAACGATCTGGCCACTCAATAGTTCCTCGTCTACCAATCCATCTCCCTTCCAAATGAGTATCAAAAAACTCTCCGACTTGGCTCAAATAGTGAGGCGGAGCTCCATCTTTTTGAAATCTTTGGCGTATTTTCCATTTGATTAAAACATACAAGTCTCAAATAATCATCGTAATTTCTGCCCATCATATTTATCATAGTTTCACAAAATTGAAATCTTCTATAGGGACCGTCCTCATTGCTTGAAGCAGTTTGATTTTATAAGGGTGAAACTTATTTCTTTTAAGTATTTTGTGTACCGATCCAACTGAGAAACCAGTTCCTTGTGCAATGCTACGAACTGATTGATGTGGTTCTACTGTAAATGAACTTAAAACCAATACCTGATTTTCCTCTGTTGTTGGCTAACGACGGTCTCCCAGACCGAGGTGCAATTGCAACACTAAATGTGTTTGTACATTTTTTAACAAAATTTAATAAATATGGAACTGAAGTTGGTCTATCTGGATATGATTCATTGAATAAACGTACTGCTTGTGAGAGATTTTTTAAAGCTTGTATTTAAAAAAAATCATTTCGACCTTGACTTAATTTGAGCAATTCATTTGTAAACAGGCAAAACTGAGTGCTATCGCAACAAATATCAGGAACAAAATAAGGGAGGTATTGCTATCCTATCAGTACGAGAAAAGGGGTGCTTATCAGTTACGCATACTGTAAAGAAAGTCAGGAGCAGAGGGACTTTCGTGGTTCTATTTATATTATTATTTATTCCAAAGATTTTAAAGTACACATACACACTCAGATAAATTAGTGGTACCTTACTACATTTGTTTACAGTTTCTGTTTGTAAAATGTGTTACATTTAACCTCAACCTACAACGTACTTATTCCTAATATTAACAAATGAATAACCTGCTTTGATGTTATGATAAATATATAATTTTCTAGAACTTTGAAACTGAATCCTCCCAAAATCATTGAAGTTCAGATATGTCAAAAAATGTTTCCTGTTATGCAACTCAAGATATATACAAAGTTTTGTTAACTTATTTTCAGTAACAAAAATAATAATAAAGAAGGTTAAAGGGACTTTATAAACACTCTGTGTACCGTCAACCGGGGCTACTTTGGTCCGACACAAAAAAAATTAATTTATTTTAGTTTTGAACAAGCAAAACCAGACATATGGGTATTTTTGGGCTTAAATAAATTATTTGTACCCTATATGAAGGTATTTTAATAGTTTTGGGTTAATTACAAATTTTGAAGTTGGCAACACTGGCGTTTTTGTACATCTTTGATTTGATGAGTGAATTGTTTACCTCCAAACTTTCCATTGTGGACGAATCCAGTTACAAGATAAAAATAAGGTAAGTGTCAAAATATTATCTTTAGTAACCTGTTACCAATGTGTGATTGTTTTCCTTATTTTTGTTTGTTTAGATTGTACATCTTAAAGTTTTTGTAAACATAACCTAAAACGAGTTTTTCGGGGCTACTTTGTGCCAGGCCTAGTTTGGACCAAAGTAGCCTAGTTATTGGAACTAGTAACATAGTTTTTACTACCAAATCTTTAAAAAAAATTGTTTTACTAACATTTTTTATATGTTACTGTTGTAAAATATTATCTTCATTGTTTTTGTTCCAGTTGCAGATTACAGAATGACAAGAAACTACAAGAGAGAGCCAGGTTCGAGAAAGTATGCTGATTACAATGCTGAGACCTTGGAAGCTTGTTTGAAGGATATAAAAAGTGGAGTAAGAACACAACGAAGTGCAAGTCAGTATTACAATGTACCTAGAAGCACAATAATAAATAAGCTAAAAACCTATGGGTTACCGGCAAAAAAACATGGCCATCCGACAGTCTTTACTCAAAAAGAAGAACTGGCCTTTGAGGCTCATATTAACAAGTTGGCTGAATTTGGATTTCCCGTAACTGATCTCGATTTCAGATATTCAATAAAATGCTTTCTCGACAAACAGGGGCGTACTACAGTAAGGATTTTTAAAAACAATTTTCCAGGTCCCGATTGGGCAGCATCATTTAGAAAACGTCACCCTAGGTTAACGGTGCGTACAGCAAGTAACATAAAACGAGTAAGGGCTTCTATTGATGAAAAAGTAGTCAATGACTATTTTGACAACTTAGAAACTGCCCTCAGTAATGTTCCAAAGGATAACATATGGAATTATGATGAGACAAATCTGCGGGGGGTCATTCCATATGAAATCATCCAGAAAATTTTTGATTTGACACCCACCATCTCAGATTTTGATAAAACTTAAAATGTTTAATCCTTCCATACAGATAAGATAATAATACCAAATTTTATCTCTCTAAGTCAACTGGTTTTTTTTATATAGACACTTAAAGTTTAGGTGAAAGAAGCGTTTTTATGTTTTCCGAGACCTCCGGAAAAACTTGTATTTTCAATGAAAAAATTTGTATCTTTGCCATTTTAAGTGCAAATCTAATGAAAATTTCCTATTTCAATAAGTAAACTGTGCTGATTGCAGAAAAAAATAAATCAACCCTTTATGTTCACTAACTTGGGTAGGAAAAATAATTTGTTTATTGTAATGTAAAGTTTTTGTGTTTGCCACCAAACTCTACACACCTCACCCAACCATTGGATGTGACCTACTACGGCCCCATGAAAAGGGAATGGCGTAAGATTTTGACTTTGTGGAAGGAAAAAACAAGTCAATGACAAGTTTGCCCAAAGATCAATTTCCTAAACTGCTAAAAGAGCTGGTTGATTTTTTGAGAGAAGAAGAAAAACATGATATCTGGATTCGAAAAAACAGGTATCATACCTCTTGACAGAACCAAAGTACTGGAGCGCTTGCCTCAACATAACTTAAGCACCCCTATAAAAAAACTGATAGGAGAAAGTTTTATGCAAATCCTTGCAGAAAAAATGAAGGAAGAGACAAAAAGTAAACCTATGAAACGGAAGAAGTTGGATGTTCCAGCTGGAAAAAGTGTTTGTACGAAGTTGTTTGATGAAGTAAACTTTGAAGGTGCATCAACTTCTACGCCAAAGCCGAAAAAAGGGGGCCCACATAGAAAGCAAATCCCAGCAAGTGAATCAGAAAACTCTGATAGTTCTTATAGTCTTCATGATGACGGCTCGCACTTTTCTGTAACCGGAAGTGAATGTGAATTTTTCGATGAATTGGACCCAGAATCTCTGAAACGTAATTTAGAAGAAGGTGATTTTGTAATTGTGATATATGAAGGAAAGCACTATCCGGGTTTGGTAACTAAACTGCCTAGTGGGGAAGAATTAGGACCTTCAGTAGATTGTATGAGCAAAACCAAAAAGTCCTGGAAGTGGCCCGACAAAAAGGATGTTCTTGTTTACGAATGGGCTGACATCAAGAAAAAAATCAACCCTCCAAAACTAATGAAACGAGGACACTTCAATGTTCCTCAGATGTCTGATTACGAGTTAGAATAAAAAGTTAAGCACTCAAAAGTCACAAGAACAAAAATAAAGTTTTTCTAATATTTTTTGTACTTAAAGTTTGATTTTTTATGTTTAAATATGAAAATAAATATTGTTTTTGCTAATTTACAGTGTCATTTCATTAGCACATTCTTGGGCAAGGGGTTACAATAGTTCAACATGTAAATTGTATTGACTTTCCATAAAAATAAGTGAGTGGTCCAAAGAAACCCCAAGCAGGGGTTACTTTGTTCCAAAATTTTAAATATAGTAAAAAAATTTTTTTTAAGGGAAATTTGTTTTAAAACAGGTACAGTTTATTTACTTATACTTTGTTAATTGGTTAAAACTCAATTTGGATTTTGAAATTCCATTTATTATATTTTTTATTAACAAATATGTAAGTGAAAACAAGAAAAAGTGGCTCAAAGTAGTGGTATTTATTTATTATTAGGAGGATAAAATTTTAAATTTAAAGTAATGAAAGTAACCTTTAACACTTACCCCTGTACTGGTAAAGCAAGTATCACCACAACCGTATGTTAGATTAGGAAAGTACAAGGAACTGGTTTCATGTGCAAAATTATGTTTGCCTACTGCATTTATTTTATACAGAGTTTAAAAAGTTATCTCGAAAAATATATCAACATTTATGTGAAAGCTGATTTACCTAATTAACATTTTTTAATGTGGTATTTCCTAAACAAAAGTCCAACATCTATTCATTGCACTGGTATACCTATAGGCAATAATACTTATTTACAACTAAATTACAAACTCAGAAATAGCTTAGAAAGTGCAAAAGTGGTTTGATTTGATTTTACATCTGTCAATAGAAGAATGTTATATGACCTTTGATTTTCTCTCAAAACATTCTTTCTATTTCGTATGACATTTATTGTATGGCAGCCGTTTTTATTGGCACTACCAAATGCTACTGTTCCACGAACTATGAATTTTGTCATAAATTAAAATCATAGGCCTACATTAATGAATAAGTTCAGAGAATACAACTATTTATCTGCATATGTGTGATTTAAATGATTTCACCAAGGATTTTTTGGAACAAAAAGTAAAAAAAATTTGTAGAATTTCAAAGAAGTTAAATTATTTACAATTATTTACAGTTTAGTATAAAATTAAAAACTTGTGTAGTTTAATGCTGTTTTTCTTAATGATTAATTTATTAAAACTACATGCAAAAAAGGCAACTATAGGTATTCCATGTTAGTAATCTATATATGATGTCAGGTTTAACAAAATTCGTGAAATAAATCAAATTTTTTACAACTACCAATTTAATATGAATTAAAATATTGTTTTTAAAGTTAATTCTTAAATATGACTTAAAAACTTATTGTAAATCAAAAAAATTAATTAAAATTTCTCTTGCTAAATTTTAAAGGCCTAAAATCCAATTTATTTTAACTAATAAAACCACTCCAACATACATTGTAAATAACACAAACTAAATCATAACTCTATATTTAAAATTATCGAGGATTCAAGTATATACCCACTACACAGTAGATTAACGATTGTTATTACAGGGTGTTTCAAAAAGGACTTTACAACTTTGAAAATTTATATAAATTTTATTCAACAAGGTACAGAGCTGGTTTTGGTGTTGTTTTAAAGGAAAACAGTTCAAGTTTTGACTCGCGTAGTCCGCTAGTGCCTAATCGCGCCGCACAAGCGCTAGTGACAGTTACGTTAAAGATGGCTGCCTTCACTGGACCGGAGCGTGCTAGTTGAGTGTTTTGCTTTGAAGAATCGAAGTCTGCGACAACAGTTCAGCGTAATTTTCATACCAAGTACGCTAAAGATCCTCCTAGTAGGCCTACTATTTATGAGTGGCATAGGTGTTTTGTAGAAACAGGGTGCTCAGTGAAATATAAAAAATCCTCAGGTCGTCCAAGCACATCTGACGAAGTCGTTGAGCAAGTGAGACAAAGTTTTGTAAATAGCCCTACGAAATCGACCCGGCGTGCATCTCGTGAGCTGCAAGTACCACATACGACGGTTTGGCGTGTGTTAAGAAAACGTTTGCACTTGAAACCATACCGATATTCGCTTTTACAAGCAATTAAAGACACTGATAAAATTGCCCGTAGGAACTTCTGTGTGGATATGTTAAATCGAGTGGATGATGATGAACATTTCTTGGACAACATAATCTTTTCTGACGAGTCCACTTTTCACTTAAGTGGCAAGGTAAACACACATAACTGTAGGATTTGGGGCAGTGAAAATCCATATGAAACATTACAACATTCATGATAGCCCTAAAGTGAACGTTTTTTGTGCGTTGAGCAAGAGGAAAGTGTACGGCTCCTTTTTTTTTCCAAGAGAGAACCATCAATGGGATAGTGTACCTTGATATGTTGCAACAATTTTTAATACCACAGATCGATGAGGATGACCGAGAACGAAATGTTTTCTTTATGCAAGATGGCGCACCACCACACTATCTGACTGACGTCTGGGATTTTCTAAAAGACCGCTTCCCAGGTCAATGGATTGGCCGTGATGCGCCAATTGCATGCCCCCCCGTTCCCCAGACCTGACACCGCTAGATTTTTTTTCTGGGGTTTCATAAAAGATATGGTGTACGTACCTCCTTTGCCGGCCACTCTACCTGAACTTAGAGCAAGAATTTACGCTGCTGCTGAGCAAGTTACACCTGAAATGCTAGTGTGAGTCTGGGAAGAAATCGACTACCGATGGGATGTCTGCAGAATAACCAACGGAAGCCACATAGAACACCTTTAGTTTAAGGTAAAAAAACTTGAAGTTTTTTCCTTTAAAATAACACCAAAACCGCTCTGTACCTTGTTTAATAAAATTTATATGAATTTTCAAAGTTGTAAAGTCCTTTTTGAACACCCTGTATTCAGTAGGACAAGATTAGCCGCATATATACGTTTAATAAAGTACTCACCTTTCTCTAGATTGTGCTCAGCACTAGTCTCCTTAACAGTTCCCATGGTTCTGAGCTCCATTAACCTTCTGTTTTTTTCTTGTGTTAACAGCTGGATTCTAAATTTTACTATTTCTACTTCCTTTTTGACTTGCATCATTTCCTGGCGTTGAGGCTTAGGACGAGAACGATTCAGAAGACGTCTAAGCATTGCACTTTCTCGCTGTTCAGGAGCTATGTTCAGACTACCAGCGGAGATTCTTTCACGTAATGCTTCTGCGGCCAATGTCTGTTTTTTAATAGCTTGTTGAACTGTATGCAGCCTGAAAGATTATAAAAGGATGATATGAAGCTCTGGGCCAAGTGTTTCCACGTGAAAATTGTTTAAGATATAATGGTTAGTTTTATTTAATAATTCCTTGAGACCTAATACTACTACTGTACTTCTGGTATAAAATATCTTAAGTATATGCCTGTGTTAATCAACTGATTATTAAAACTGTCAAAACCGTTATAACTATTTAACAAAATTAGAATATAACAGAGCTGTCAAACATTTAAAGAATTGTTAAGTACATCCCTCTCGTACGATTTATCTTACAAAAATTAACAGAATGAATTTACACAGAATGAATTTTAATTTCTATTTTCAGCTCATTTCTTATTCAAAGTAGCTAAAAATAACCTTATTTTAGCAGTATTTTGGCTCGAAGGGTTCATTAATAGTTGTAAATAAGAGGCTTCAATTTTTCGACTTTAAAATTTTTTTTGTGGTGTATTATTTTTTGCCTGTTCCCAATTAAGTTGGATTTATTTACAACCTCTAGTTATGTCTTCTTTTAATATAATATTTAGCAGTATTTTTTATAAATACCTTTATGTGAGATCCTGCTCGCAGTCCTACCTTTTGATTTGTGATAATGATCGTTTTGCCTTCTTTTCAGGCATTGTCCAACCGATTAAGAATAATTGCAATGTTATAAGAAGTGTGATAAAAAAATATGTTACTTAGAATTTGAATTAATCTCCTTCAAAGTACTGTCCTTGGCTAGCGATGTACTTGTCCCAACGTTGAATCCATGACAACGTTGAAGCAGTTCATAGCCATGTCAAAACGTTTTCCATTCAGCACGTTTTTTATTTTTGGAAAGAGTCAGAAGTCACATGGTGCTAAATCTGGTGAGTAAGGGGGATGTGGACGGACAGGAACACTTTTTCCGGCCAAAACTTGCAAATTAAAAGCGACTTGTGGCATGGCCAATTATCAAGATGAAAAAGAAAGCCATTGGCCTATTTTTATGGTCTCTTTCTTCGCACATCATTTCGCAAACGTTCCAGAATCCTCTCTTAAAATTCGGAGTTTACAGTTGTTCCCCTTGGAACGAAGTCTGATCGCACTATGCCCTCACTATCGGAAAAAAAAATAATGAGCACGACCTTGATGTTCGACTTTGGTTATTGCTATCGGACATATTAGATCAAATGGATGTAGCGTCAGCAGTTAGTGCTATAAAAATAATTAGCTGTATTTTTTTATCACACCTCATATAATGCACGTCAATAAATGGTTGGCACTTAACACATTAAAAAAATGTAAAATACAAACCCAGCACTCAACATATTTATTACTTTGCGGTACATTAAGTTAAATATAAATAAATATTAAACTTGACTTTACTTTTTTAAGTACAATAACTGTTGAATGCTGTAATTTCACACAAATTACTTCCAGAGTGGTTTATAAGACATAGAGATGGAAAGTCTTGATCGAGTTCGTTTATTCTAAACAGGAACGTAGAGATAGGGAAAGATTATTAAAAAAACTCACTATAATTCCCGTAGCACGAAAAATATTGCATCCGTTTAGAATTATTATACCTCCTGTCGGTAGTAGCAAAATTAAGTTTGAAAGGTTTTTTTTAAACATCAATCACAAATTAGACAAAGGGGTGGAAAAAATAGGGGTTGAAGAACAAAAAAAAATGCATACCTCCCTTAGTAACCTCAGTATCAAATCCGTTCAAAGTTATAGTAAGCCTTCTAAATTTTAGTAAAATGTAAAATGTTTGTCTAGAACAATTTTTGATGAAACGATCAACCCTTACTGCAAGGAAGAACCAAAATGAGGTAACAGAACAAACAATCCGTTACTTCCTTAGTAAACACAATATCAAGGTCTGTCTGTTTTTGACTGCATCAACTAAGAATGCCTGAAAGTATAAGGCTAACAACAGACGAGACACCGGTGTACGGTACACTAGTGTACGAGACACTAAATGTACTATCAATTGAATGTGTGTCAACAGATGAGACACTGAGTAGCGCGCTACCAGATTCAGTGGCTCTACGGTGTCTCTCCCCGCGAGAAGCTGGGACACAGGAAAGTGTCCCGTACACCGGTGTCTCATCTGTTGTTAGCCTAAAGCTGGAATTTGAGCCACTAGACGCAGCATTTCTTCAAGAAAGTTTAGGAGAAATCCACATTTGAAAAAGTCCATTCGTTCAAAAGTTGTGACATCAATGACCAAAGACAACTATTTCATCCTCTTTTGAGCACATTTCTGCTTATAACTTTATGGTTTACTCAAAAGTATTTTTTCAGCCCATTTTTCACGTGGACAAAGACTTGAGTAAAGCTAGTCTCCTAAATATTACAAAAACTTTTGTCTGAAATTTGTTCATAACTGAACAACCCTTGGCGCAATGCGGGAATACATTAGTTTTGTTTAGTCCTACGTTTATGGAATAGGAACTTCAAAATATATAAATGCCTGTAGGCCCAATCGAAAGGAATTTTCATTTATTTTCCATCCCTGTGAACCCAAAAAGAAAGACAAATAATTTAAATCATTTTTAGAGGACATCTATTGAGTTTTTGGTATTGCATAATAAATATGCAATGTAACATTTTTTATTTAGACACCTTTATTTTAAAGGAAATGTGAGAATCGTTAAAACTGTGTTTATGACTCCGATAACTATCAGATCAATACTTATATATCCCTAAACTTTTTCAAATTCAATGAATGGCTTAAATGTGTCAACCTATTATATAGTACCATTAAAGGGTTCAAAAGCAAAATATCAACCCTCAAGAATGCAAATTTGTTAGGCAGTGCCAATTTTTTTACTGTAAATATAAAGTTTCTTTCACAAGTTTCATACAATGAATATCATTTTTAATTCGTTAAATCTCAACCATCTACGGAACCTTCTTTGGTGCCAATCCTTTATTTATTTATGCACCTGTAGGCTACTGTTTGCAGGTTTTTATCTTAATTCAAACTTTTTATACATTTCAATTCCTATGCTAGCATGTCAAAGGATAGTTATAAGTAAGTTAAATTCTAAACAGGTAATATAATTTTTTGAATCCGAATTTTGTTGTATACAAATTTTCACCCTAAGTGGTTCATTTCTAATCAAACCAATTCTGACTCTACACAAATTTTATTGTAGTTTTAGGCATGAAACAATTTTGTTTAACTAGCCTCAATGATAAAAACGGTTATACAGCTTATTACTATTATTTATTTACTATTAGGCTATACCGTATAGCATAAGCTTAAAGGTTGTATAGTTTGAGAATTCATACATCACAAGACAATTTTAAAACAATCAAAGTAATTAGTAATGATTTACTTAACACTAAAAAGATGAATAGCTTATGGTACAGAAAACCTCACCTTAAAAGTAAATTAACAGAGTAACTGGGCCTAACATCATTTGCATTTATTTGAACAGAAGTTGGTCGTGGTAGATTTGGTGATTTTTCT
>JAGFPH010013608.1:15615-25969 GCA_018207615.1 Philaenus spumarius | reverse complement strand
ATTAAGTTTCAGTTATCATTGGTTACGAAAAGAAAATACTTAGTAAATAGTATTTAGTGAGTGTGTCGGGGTGTGTGTATGCAATTATGTCAGGGCGTTGTGCTTTTGATAGCTATTATTTTTAAGTAATGTATTGTTAGCATTTAGATCACACATTTTGCATGTGTAAACCATATAGCTAGAGATGTTACAGCAAGAAGATCTACGTATATCTACCAGCCGACAAAAGGTAAAAAAAAACATTGTCTTAGTGCTTGTCAAAAAGAATTGTTGTAACCTTATCATTGTACAATAAAGCATTAATATTATTAATCCTATAAAACAGCTAGTAAAATTTAATAACAGCTAATCAGGTTAAAATACGAATTTCTTATAAAAAAGATAATTAAAGTACTTAAAATAAATTAAACCTAACAAACTTGTACTTAGGGATCAATATCGACACAGTAATTAATTAATGGCGCAAAGAAACGACGCAGCTTTGATAAAGTCAGTTTTACAAGATTTCTTGGCAGTTTATTTGAAAGTTGTTGCACGGCTTTGTTAAACCCCTGCTCAGTGCTCAACCCTGTTACAGTAAGCCATTCCTTTTGTACGGCCAAGCCTTGTGCTGCCATCTAGCGTCAACCGTTCATTAAATTGACTCTTGATAATTATAACCAAACAAAACCTCCTTTCACTGCCTCTTCTCGTCTTGCGTGTAATTAGGAGGGAAATATGACACGTGTTTGAGATTAGAATATTGGGAGGATGAGGGAAAGGTAGGATTTTATTTCTTTAATGTAATATGTAAGTCGTTGAGGACGCGGTGACTAGTATCTAGAGGTTTTAATAGAATTAAACTAAATTGCATTTGTTCCTTTATATACAGAGTGGATTTATATACGTGTTAAAAACTTCGTGAAATTTTTCTATAAGTTAAAATAAAGATAAAATCAAGAATAAAAAACTGTTTTTGTTTCTTTTACTACATAATTCATATCTAGAGAAGGTTTAACCGAATGATTTCAAACCCGGCATGACGTTTAACCTAACAATGATCTATTTTAAGAAACATAAGCGATTAAATCCAATAATTCGTTTCAAAATGGCGGCTGTTTGAAAATGTTAAACCTGAATTACCTAAAAACCATACATTTGTACAAAAAGAACCAAGACACATTTTGTGTAGCCCTTTTAATTCCCTATCGGATGTGTAACTGTCACAACAATCGGATAAGGTGTAAATGTTAAGTTATGTTAATTAATAGTGAAGTTATAAAATATAAAGCATACATTTCACAATGAAAAGATAAAAAAACTATTTCGAACTAGCTGTTATAAAACACAAAACCAATCTGAAATTTAAAATATATAAAAAATCAACCACAACTGATGTACTAATTCACGATAACTAGTACCATCCTTGGTCACAAATAATGGTAATATACATCGGTTAGTAACCATAATCATGGATGAACCCGACTATTTTGAAAATTTGCACACCATATTTAAAATATATTGCAACCAGGAATGGACATCAATATTTGATCACTTAAACAAAATTAGAGACATTAAAACAAAACCGTTGAAATTCGTCTCCGCGTAATACACTAACTTATTGCCCAACTATTTAAAATATATATTTAAGAAGCCCAATGTGACCATATATTTCAGAACTCACAACAACTTAAAGAAACTAATGCAAAATCTACAAAAAGCATTAAAAATTGTATAAGCTAAAGTGAAGCAATTGTGATAAGTTCTATATTGGACAAACTTTCAGAAAATTCAAATACAGATTTAAAGAACACCTACCTAAAAATTATATTGCACAGAACAAATCAAAATATGCCATACATTTAATTGACAGTAATCATAGACACGGTAATTTATCTGTGAATTTAATTCCTCTGCATTGTTTGTGTTACAAAGTTCAACTAATGATCGCATTAAAAGAATACGAAATGTATAATGCTAGTACGCAACTAAGTGGTGCACTCCTCAATGAACAATTATATTTCAAATCAAATTGTATAACACCGTAATCTGTACCTACAGACTTAGAAATATTATTGATGACGGAAGTAACGAATGCACTCTTTCATTTGATGAGTGACCTCCGCGCCGCTTGGACCAAAGCTAACTACAGTACTTTTACAAATTTGTTCCGTGTTCAAGTTTTCACGTGAACGTTAGGAAAATTGTATTTTGACTGTGCTGTGCAATGTCTTGTGTCGTACACTGTTTATATGTGTATGAGTTCCTACTTTATATTTGACGTGCTCACATGTGAGTGAAGATGGAAACCCGTTCCCGAAACGCGCAGTGAATAAACTGCCAAAAAAGTTACATGACGTAACCAGGTATATATATATATACATAATAATATAGATACACTATAAATTAGTTTTATACTATTGCAACTAGAGACATGCACAATTAATTATTTAACTTTTATTTTGACATCCAAAGTTCTTTGCAAAGTAATTTTCCAACCGATATTTAAATAATTCGTCCACGCAGCTGGTCCGCTGACGTGAGTTGAGCAAATTTCCAAAATTAAGTTTATATGCCTATGTTTTAGGGTTTCAACCAACAATTTGTGAAATAGGTCTACTCACGAAGGCGTTGAACAGCTGTCTGTGTGTACGCAATATATTAGTAGAATTTGTTTGCGCTAAGTGGCCTCGCGAATTTGCACCACTTGGCTTCGAACCCGGTACTTTTATAGTATTTTACGTTTTGATCGATTTTGGGGGAACCAAGCGAGCTATAAGGTCGTGTAAAAAACGAAATGTGCAGAATAACATCCTACATTTATTTTTTAGAAAAAAACGTAAAAAAATTTTTGCAATAGCTCATTTTTCCTATGGAAATTCGCTAATAAACTCTGAAAGACGAAGTTAGTATTAATTGATTTATTTAAAGATGTCAAATGCCACGTTAAAATAGAGAAAAACGTTTTACAAATACCTTACAGTTTAAAAGTTTCCCTCCTGGTGTTAAAACAATTTGTTACACATTATTTAAAATATACTTTTCAAATAATGCACATTATTTTATTTATACACCATGCAGTTTTTAATAAACGTGCCCTTGTATTTAAAGACACTTTTAAAGTATTGAACTTATGCTAAATTCTCGCTATTTATGTTTCCGGAGTCAAAGTGTTAATCCATTTTCTTTTGCTGTTTGTTTTGATTGATCCTATTGAATTTTCAAATTGTATACAAGGTGAAACTCGCAACCATTCTAGCAAACTTTACCATTATTCAGTAGATCAAAACTGTCAAATAATACAATGTAGCATGTTGCCCTATCTTGCTTAGTTTAGAAGTTATCTGTCTGTAAATGTGTTTTTAAAAACAACTATTTATCTCATGAACGGTTTAAAATACATTCATGAACCTCGGGATCACAGTTAATCACAATGGTTTACACAAACGTGAAAATTTAATTTTACAGTTATTCGTTTCAAGATAGCGGTGCTTTAGACTTTTCAAAGTTAAATATCAGAAAAACTGAAGATTCTCTGAAATAATGTTAAGATGCAAAAACTGTAAAGACAAATCCAACCGTAGACTACTGCACCAATCGTACGAACTTCTTCAATAATCACGGAAAACCGATTTCTGCCAGATTTGTTGAATTTTCTCAGTTACCCTTGTATTTATGATAAAAGTGATGAATCGTTATATTTGCCTTTAAATGTTGTACACTTATTATATCCTAGCATTTTTCGTAAAGTCCTTAGTTTTCCAGATATTTAACTTTGAAATGTTTGAACCGCCGACATCTTGAAACGGATTAAATTTTACATTTTTGAGTAAACCGTTGTGATAACATTTCATTCTGAGTTTCGTGAGTTTATCTTAAATCATTCATGAGATAACGCACATACAGACAGACAACGTCTAAACACAGCAAGAAAAGACACATGTTATATTGCATTATTTGGTAGTTTTGACCTGCTGAATAACATGGTAAAGATTGGTAGAATTGTTACGAGACAATACAATCTAGTACCAACTAGACTGTACGAGACTGTTAAGTAATAGTGTACAGTCACTATTAAAATTCAAAAAACGCAATATGTTAAATCTAAAACAGTTCAAAGTTTTGTGGAACTCGCCCTTTTTAGTGCAAAGGAATCACTATAAAAAGCTGACAAAGTGTACGTTTTGCATTAGGACAATTCTCTTAAAGTGTCTTTCACAATGGCGTCTACATTTATAATTATATTTTGATCTTTATTAGTTTCATGCGTTAAAATAGTGCAAAATATATATTTTTTTACTTACCATTACCGTTGTGGAGAATTTATTCGTTCAAGCTTTTTTGAAACAAAGCTACAGGATTTGCAGAATTTAAAACACTTGCGATACAATTTTTAACAACTTAATTTCACATAATTACAGTGTTTAACCGAAACCCCGCTTACTTTTCAAGTCGAATAGGGTTTGTAATTCAACTTTTGATTCCCCAATTTTATTTTCGACACGAAATGCAACGCTAAGTTCACTGGCACTGGTGTATCGTGACCTTCCTAATTGCTGCTTCGTGGCGAGCAGTAAAGTTCAATTAACAACTAAAAGGATTACAAAACAAGGTCTATTGATTGCCGGGGAAAAAGGGCGATCTTGAAACTGATAGTCTACTCCAAGACTTCGCCAATCGGCTTTAAGTAGGAATACAATTTAACTGTGTAGTTATTAATAGCTCTTTGTTGCTGATAACACTGCGAGACTGTAGTATTATTAAAATTTGTAACATTCTTTATATTATTAACAAGAAATGTAAGGCCTTTAAGTAAATACCTCCTTAAATTTTACTTACAATTATTACACATTATTGACTTCTGTAATGAATTTATTAATTTTTGGTTGAGTAAAATCTTGCTTTAAGGCTCGGCAGGAGTGAAAAAATATTTCTGAGTTGACAGCAGCTCTCCAAGTGGCAGATTTGTACACTACTAGCATTGAGTGTGTGTGCGTTTCGTTCTTCCGCTAGCAATATCGTCTACATAAACAATACTTAAAGTTTTTAAAAGTATCTTCTGCATGTATAAAAGAAGAAATCCCGACTGACTGGCTGATTCATAATCAACGTAGGCCTATCGCCAAAACTATGATAGCTAGAGCCTCAAATTTTCAAGGTACCTTCATACCACTATGTAGAAGTGCACTAAGACAGGATTTGGCAAAATATAGATTTCAAAGGTTGAAAATGGTCAAAAATACGGGGTTTACTAACAGCCCTATAGCAGACAAAACGTCTGATTTTAATCAAAAACACAATTCTAGATGTGGCCTATATTCTGAACCAACAAACATTTGTTGAATCAAGTAATTTACAATCATTACCATAGCAACCAACTTAGAACATTTAGTATCAGCTACGTTTCACAACCAACAGTTGTTTATGTTAGGTTAGCAAAATAAAAACAAACACAAACAAAAAATAATCGAAAAAAGCTTTACCGTATCGTAATCAAACATCGATTCCGCAATTACATACTGCAAATAAAACAGCTAATTTGGTTCATAAGTTTGACACAGTTTTAGGTTAGGCATACACTGAACCAACTCACTCTTCTTGAAAGCATTTTTTGCAAATCCCCTTGTGTGGGAAACATGAGCAACAACAAAACTGTACTTCTGTTTTCCCAGTTTAATTTCTCATAGAAGTTTATCAACAGAGCAAACAAATTGGCAAATTTAGTATCAGGTAATTATTCTTAACCAACAGCTTTTTAGGTTAGGTAATAGCAAACACAAAAATAACGCTTTTACTATCAACTCCTATAAAAGCGAGTGTACAAGGAGTAACATTTAATATAACAGATGATTTCACCCATCATATGTAAACCCAGAGTATATTATAGTTTGAGGTTATGCTTACAACTTCAATCATTATAATTTCTTGTGAAGTTGATTTTTTTAAATATGAGTTATAGAACTAACTCATAATCGAAATCGACTCCTAGATCGGGTAATTTTCAAGATAACAAGCTGAGACTCAGCATAAATGTTTAAAATATATATTTTAACTCCTATGTCAAGTTTCAATTCGATATATTAAAATTCGGCCAATTTAGAATGAGCCAACGCTTCATATATGAATAAGATGTCCCCTTTTAGTGATTTCCCCTGCTGCAAAATACATATGTTTATTATCGAATTTTTTCCAGACAAACCATTGCTCGGACGAAATAAATACATATGACGTTTTTTGTTAAAAAATACTTTCCCCACACGGTGGTATTTTTTAGTTTTCTCTATCTTCATCCCAGCTCGAAATATTAAGGATAATCGGAAAAAAATTATAATCGATTTTTTTTCGACTTTGGGAAATCGAGACTGGTAAACTTTTTTTTATGTTAATCTATATACTTTAAGGTACTTATAAAAAAAATCAGCCGTATTGTAAATTACTGGAACTTTTGGTCTAAATTTACCCCTACCGACTGGCCTATCAGTTAATTACGTTTATTTAGTTACGTTGGTTTGTAAATAACAGCTTTCATATAGAATCTTAGAATGTAAACAATCTAATTTACAGTTGTCATTGTCATGCTAGTAGAACAGATTGTTAATAGATGGAGCCTTTCGTTAGGAACCAAATGAAGTATTATATAAAAGTTTTTTAAACATTTTTTTAATGAAAACATTAATTTTTAGCTGTTTATCTATTGTTTGTCATAAGCTTTAAGATGATGTTTGAATAATTAATTTTGATGAAGAATTATGGGAGATATCGTTTAGCGACAAAAAAAACACATTTGAGAAATAATATATAAGAATAAAATATAAGATCTCTGTCCTAATCAGTCGACATTCGTTTGAAAATATCATAGTACACAATACTCTATTTGCATTTACTTCGCCTCGCAGGTTAATGAGCGAAGTGACTTGTTGGTGGAGTCACTTCTAGTTGTTTATAAAGTCATCATGGCATATCACGTATTTTATCAGGGTTGACCTGTTTTATCACTTACTCTAAAGTGAAGTTATATTTAAGTGTACGTAAATACATTTCATCGGTGGATTAAAAGCCTATACATTATTAAGACGTTCCGATCGAACCCTTACGAGCTGAAATTGAAACTGAATATTTCATCACGGCTCTGCAGTAAAGTGTTCTTTTAGTTTAATGGAAAGTCTGTTGCTCTAACTAAACGAAAGAAGAGTCGTAATTTGTTTGTTCTTGGGACTGATAGGATATTAAGCCTACTTTAGAATTGGAATCAATACACAGCTTATACAAAAAATGCAAATGTACAAAACTACGATGTGCATTCCAAAAGAAATGAGAGTGATTTACAAATATAAATATTTTTATTGAACAAATTTTAATTGAATGTTACCTCCTTCACAGTATGATCCTTGAGAAGCTATACAACGGTTCTACTCTTCATAGCAATGAGCGAAGTCATTTTCTGTAATTCTGTGGAGAGCATCCTAACAGCTTATTAAATTTCTTCGATTGTCAAAAAATGAGTCCTCTTGAAGTGAAATTTTAGCTTCGGAAAAACAAAAACAAAAATCGCATTGAGCCAGATCTGGAACGTAGGGTGGCTGGGGAAGTGTTGGTATGTTTTTCTGAGCCGAAAATTCGCTTATGGACATGGCAGTGCAGGAGGGCGCGTTGTCGTGATGAAGGATCCATGAAGAGGCGGTCCCTCAATCAAAATTCTCTTCCGCAATCGCTTAAAGATTTCTCTATAAAAAGTCTGGTTGACTGTGGTGCCTTGTGGTTTGAACTCTTTGTGAGCATCTTCTTTAGCAATAAAAAAATTAACATCATTTTCACACCTGATTTGCTCACGCCTGATTTCTTCTGTTTTGTTGAGGTTAGAGTGTGCCATTCGGAACTTTGCCGTTTTGTTTCAGGGTCGTATTCCAAAAGCAATGTTTTGTTAGCAAACATCACTCTCGTCAAAAAATCTGGTTCAGTAGACGATCTATTATTTCCTGCGAAATGCCTTCTTCTCTTCAGTAACATTTTTCGGAATATATTTGGCACACATTTTTCGCACGTCCAGTTCTGCCGCAACAACTCGATACAAGCTGGTTTTCGGCAACCCCGTTTGATCAGCGAGTAGTTGAAGGTTTTGACGTCTGTCTCGGTCCAGAACAGTCTTGACACGGACCATATTTTCATGAGTTCTTGATGTGGACGGACATTTTCATCTTCAACATTTCTCTGCAATCAGTGAAGTCTGGCTGCCTCCGATAAATGTGTGCATTCGACAGAGCAGTTTATATTCCGAACCCCAAGGTCAAAGTGCGAATTCGTAAAGCCCAGTCCATAATCCGATGCAGTAAGGTTAAGGTGCTTCGAGCGGAACGAAGCAGCGCGCGAACCGGGACTGGAGGCTGAAGTGCAAACAAATTCCACTAATATATTTTATACTCTTAGGCAGATATTCAGCGCCTTCATGAGTAGACAAATTTCCGAAGTTAGTTGAAACTTTAAAATATATAAACTTAATTTAGGAAATTCGTCTGATACACGTCAGCGGTTCCGCTAAGTAATCGAATTGTAAACTAGGGTAAGCCCCCTGCGTGCTCCGCACGCCAACCCCGTTGGAACCTCCTATACACATAATCATGTTACGTTTTCTTTATAATAAAGGTGTAAGATTAATAATAACCCCAAAGCTAAGAATTTAAATAATGTTAAATGTTCAAATCAAATTATGTCGTATATTTTATAGCATTAGTTATAATAATGGTTAAAGAACTAGCAAGTCACAGGTCTACATTATAAAACCCTAACCTGAAAGCTAGAAATACAAAAATAATTGATTCAAAGTTTGAAATCAGCTGTTAATGGAAATATTGGAGCAAATAGCTATTTTATTTAATTGGTTGCTTTGGTAATAATTGAATATAGATATGTTTTTTTATAAGTCTAGGCCTAACCTAGGAATTTCTTCCGACTAAATTTACAAATATTGAAATAAAAAAAGGTTTTTATCGAAATGAATGTTACTCAGGGATAGTGTAGCTTTTTATTAGTAAAACTATCTTTTCAATCGGTCCAGTAGTTCCAGAGATTACCCCTACATACAAACAAACAAACAAAAAAACAAACTTTACCTCTTTAATAATATTAGTATAGAAGTACTAATAGTTTGAGTGTAGGTGAAAAGTATAATAAACTCTACAAGTTACAAGTATTGAGCTTTTTAAGATTGTTTTTAATAATACAACCAATCACAGCAAACGGTAACGTAAAACCTCGGTAAGTATGTTTCCTTTCAGAAACTCTCATTTCCGAACATTTTATACAGATTGCACAGGGAAAGGGTATAAAGTAAAATGTAAAACTTTATTCGTTTTTACGAAATTTGATCGCTTGATACGCGGGTTTTCCTTTTCTTAGACTTTCACCGACTAAAATTAACAGCCTAATAAATCGATCGGGTTTTGTTTAGACTCAGTTAAATTACTTAGATATGTTTTAAAATAAGTTACAGGAATTTACTACAAGTATTTTACCTGTTATTTAATCCGTCGTATGACTTCGCTGTGATTATCCTATTAACGACGCGATTCGAAATCGTTAAATCATCTTCAAGTTGTTGTCACTTTTAAAGTGTTTTTTACCTCCGACGCAAAAAGAGAGATTTCACGTCTGTATCTGTGTGTCGGTGTATCTGTGCATCTGTCTGGGGCATCGTAGCTCCCAAACGGGTGAAACGATTTTGATTGTTTGACAGGTTACTTTTTTTGTTGAATCGACACCTCGAAGGTTTAATTTATCTGTTTTACTAAAGTTGAGTTTATTATATATCACGCGAAGACCGTGTAGCAATGTTATTGTAGATGTTGTTTTCCTTTTTTGTTTAATTTGTTAAAAATTTGTTAATATTTAAAAGATACTTCGCCCGTTTTACTTGACAAACAATTACTTCTTTAAGGCACTTGCTCCGGTAGAAGAAAAAGCAAACCGGGACTCCAGCGCTTCGTTACAGTGAGTCAAAAGTATGGATACACTCTATTCAATTTCAAATGGATAAAGATGGGAAAATAAAACTCAGGACACCTTTCTATGAAATAAAAGTGAACCTTTTAGTCACTATTACAACTTTGCCCATTTCACCAAAATTGAGTTTTTAGGGGGCAGCTCAAAATGTTTAAATGTAAAGACCCATTAGGTGACACCTCATTTTAAAGTTCTCGATTAAAGAAGAAGAGTTTTTTGAACTTCTGATTTAGATACTGGGATTCGATTAGGAAAAGTGTCATTAAATAAATTCCTTACTTCATCATAAGATCTCACCCGTATCCTCTCAACATCAGGATCATAATACGTTCTTGTTCACTTAAACTCTCCATTTCAACGTACAGTATCTCAAAAACAC
>JAGFPH010013607.1:0-25969 GCA_018207615.1 Philaenus spumarius | reverse complement strand
ATAAACGAATATTTTGATGATAAAAGGTTGTATTTATATAGGCCTACAGTTTATAACCTCAAAGCAAATAATATAACGTATAATTATAACATACATTAGTTCTATAACTCATATTTAAAAAAATCAACTTCACAAGAAACATAACCTCAAACTATAAAATAAATTTACTGTAGTTTACAGATGATGAGTGAAATCAGCTGTTATATTAAATGTTACTCCAAGTACGTACACTCACTTTTATAGAGTTGATAACTTATAAATCATTTGAGGATTCAATATGAAATAAAAATCTATTAAAAGATAATTCTTTTATCTTTATTATGGATTTTATAAAATAAATTATATTTAATATAAATACAAAATTTGTACAACTAGGCCTACAGTTTTATAATCCTTACAATTGTGCACATTTAACGAGTTAAAAATCCCTGTCAGCGTAGTTAGGTAGGCATGACAAAAGTCAGTTGTTTTTAAATAGTATTTTTTAAATGACGTGTCTATTATGTGCATCTAATTAATCTGCCTGTGATTTTCACGGAGGCTTACTAGTATATGTATAATTAACGTGTATTCAATTTTATGTAATTTAAAGCGAATTATATGTATGTTGAATTTAGATACTTTTAAAGATAATCCAACGATTGTTGTCCTCTATTAGAGTGGACAAGCCGAACTAACAGAAAAAGTAGTGCGTTTTCTATATGAAAAATTAACATTCATATGTCTGTTTTTTTAGTTCAATTACAAACGAAATTTTGACTTAATAATAATTGAATATAACATTGATTATTGAAAGTGTTATTTTGTTATGTACTGTTGTTATATTCTTAATAAATGTAAATGAAAACTTTATTGTAAATTGAAACTTCAAGTCTTCAAGAAACACAAGCCTAAAAAAAACGGTGATACCTACGTTTTTAGATTTGCTCTTTTTCTCATGATAAAAGCATCTATCGTCTGAAGAAATAATATTATTTAAACTAGTATACATTATTTACTACAAACAATAAACATTACATGCAATAGCAGCATTTCCAGATTCTCTTTAATCTTTATAACCTTCAATAATTTTGTTTAGACATTTAATATTATTTACCATCTTAGCTTAGGTCATAATAAAACTCTTTTTATCTTTGGAGCTTGAATCATGGCGAAATCTTGCCCTAACTAACGAACAAAGAATTTGTTTATAAAAACGTTTTTCTTTAGTTTACTTAAAATTATACGCTCGTAAATTATGAAGAATTGCCCATGAAACATCCTGAATACAGACTATCTACTATCAATTTTGTCACTTAACACTTACAATTAAAAAATGGTGGAGAAATTGCAATTTTTTTTAAATTTAATGAATTGTATGAAATTCTTTCAGTAGGTTTACTTTGGAGATGTATTCAATGTATTTATTTTATGCTGGTGAAGCTAATTTAATCGAGGAGTAGCAAAGTTCACAGAATACAGACGGCTACACATTCTATTTATAGTTCAGAATTTAAGCTTTTTTGCAGATCAAAATAATCTTATCGTGTATAATAATCTTATGTTTATAATATATATGTTTCAATATCAGTTTGAGGCATTAACTTGTATTACTTCTCTGTTATATGGCTCTATAGTTTATAGAGTTAAACTATAGTTATATCCAACAGTGGAGAAACAATGCTACTTCAACTGTGCTCTGCATATTAATGTACTGAGTCCAATGCCTTGATTGCGTAATGTGGGCTGAGTTGTCACTGGTCCAACGCAGCTCTCAACAGCTAATGTTTATTGAATCAATAGTAGTACAAGTGCAAGCAAGACAGCTGTTGATGCACTAGTATGGCATATAACATTACCTCTTTCCGACTGTTACTTCGCTAGTGATTCTCTATTATATCAAAACAATCCTGTCACTCACGAAAAAACTCTGTACCTACTGTTCATACGTCAGGATCCAGGTCCCCACTAACATTTAACATTTGAACCTTTCTCTTTGAAATGACAACTCGTTAATTTTACCCCTTTAATCCAGCCCTGAAAATAATGGAGATATGGCCTTACATTCATTATATAAAAAAATAGGTACCTGTAATTTGTTTTTCCTATTTTTTACATACATAATAATTTATAAGGGCCCTAAATATATTATTTATCTTTTGAGATACGTGTTTGAAATTGATATATCATAAAAAAATTTGAAGATTGCTCCTAAGAATTCATGTATATTCATAATTGTAAATATACAGGAACTAATAAAAAACGTATATTTTGGGTTTTTCGAACAAAATCTTTACAAGAAATATATTTTAATAAAGCTTACGAAAATATATGATTTTTAGCTTTTAGCCAGTAGCTAAAAGGTCTTGTAATGAGCCGCAACGAAAACTAATTATTCTACATGCTATTTTTCACGGAATATCATCTAACGAAACTGAAAACAAGACAATAATTTATTCTCATCTTGCTATAAATTGAGGTCAAAGTTTTACAATAAAACAAACTACATAAATTAAAAATTTAGAAAACCCCCGAACGACTGAACAGATTTTCTTGAATTATAGCTACGAACACTCTCGATCAAGTCACCTTTCAAACAAAAAACTAAATCAAAATCGGTTCATCCATTCGGGAGCTACGAGGCCACAGACAGATACACAGATTCACACGTTAAACTTATAACACCCCTTTGTTTCCGTCGAAGGTTAAAAACAAACTGCATTATTTGAAGCTCCTTTATTAGCAATTTATGTCATTTTATACATTGTAAAAACAGTATATATTTATTTAGTAAAATAACATTCATATAAATTTGTACTTAGTACACAAGTATAAAAAAAAATAGATTAACACAAGAGAATGCTAAAAAAATCTGAAATATCAAATATGTCACATCTTATAAAACAATGTATTTATACAAAAAAAATATATATTACATTTTTTATGTACATGAGAGTCTACGGAATAAAACTAACATATAATTTGTTTAAATTAAATTTTTTAACCATTTTCAGGGATGAATCAACTTTAATATTTTTTAAATTGTAGACAAAACAGGATTTTCAAAACCTCCGAACCGTTTGTGAAAACGAATATTTTCGTTCCTTTTAAATAATTTTACTATCAATATTTGAACACATATTAGAAGATGTTAAAAGTTTATTTTTTTAAATACACGTTCAATTTTTAAGATAATAGATTTCATATATTACTAGCTGGCCCGACCCGGCTTTGCACGGATAGACAAATCAACCTGATACTAATAATTAGCCCAAGTGTTTTAGTTCATTGTAAAAAAAAAAAAAAAAAAATGTTCATTGTAGGCCTAACCTAAAATTATATTAAGTTTTTGATCCAAATCAGTTGTTGATCAAAATCAGCTGTTTTAAGCTTTTCATACGAACAGCTGTTTTTTGTGCCCATGATAAAATCAAAAGAAATCTTTCTTCTTCTTCCTTAAGATTGACCTTCCATAAGATTAACATTGAAACTTTGAGGGCCACTGGGGCGTAGCCCTTATCACTAAGGGGTATGAAAAATAGATGTTAGCCGATTCTCAGACCTACTCAATATACTCACAAAATTTCATGAGAATCGGTCAAGCCGTTTCGGAGGAGTACGGGAACGAACATTGTGACACGAGAATTTTATATATAAGATTATTTAGAATACGTTAGATTTAGTTGAAAGTTATATGTGTAAATAAAATCCCAATTCAGTACATATTTTTAAAATGAATTTTAACAGATAAGTATTTGATGAAAACTGGCAAAACGAGTTTAAATTTAAGATATAAGTAGAACGGATACAATTTAGCTGGTATAAACTGAAAGAGTGGTGGAGAGGACAAATTAAATGTGGACTCGTTTATTCCAGAGTTTCGTACATGTCAGTCAGTGTTACTTCTTGAAGGTATTTTACCACGTTCTATCTGATATCACGTCTAAGCTCAGCACTATGTAAATGTCTGACAGACCGGTTTCTTTTCAGCAAGGGTCACATTTCGGATAAATGTCATCATATAACATGCCCACTTCAACTTACATAATTAAAAGTGCGTGTTGGTTTTGGCGAAAAGTTGAAAGTTTAGTTGGAGTTAAGAAATGGAGGAAAACAAGTATGCAAATTTGCCAGGAAGTAGAGATTGCAGCGGTCACCTCCTATATACAGTCGCCAGCATCTTTTAATATACGTCGAGTATAAAGTGCATTCATATTATCTATACTAATATTATATACAATTAAAAATGCGTGTATATCTATACAAATTGTATTTATTAAACCCTAATTTATATGATAAACATTTGTACTGTAACTGACTGGTCGCTTCACTCACCAACTCCTGTGGCGACTCATAGCGAACCCAATGCAAACAGATTATTGTATACTCTGATATTGCCAATTGATTAGAACAGAGGCACTTGGATCGTGGTGGATAATGGTGACCTATACAATATATAGATCGAAATAGAAACGCACCATCCCTATTATTTGAATTACGGCATGCGTTGTAATTTCACCATTAATATTTAAATTCGTTTAGTCAACTAAATTTGTTTATAGCCAACTAAACGAATCAATATAATATGTAACACCGGATTTTTGACTTATACAGTAAGAATTCTTCGTTGAGTTTTGCTTATGTTTGCTTTTACCTAAATTTAAAAAAAAAAACTGATAGTTGTGAAGAAAAATTGCCTGATTCTAAATTTGCCAAGTTCGTTCCCATGGTAATAAATGTTCTTTCAATAAACGTGTTTTGGTTCAGTGTAGACTTACCCTAAAATTATGTAAAGTTTTTGATCCAAATAAGCTGTTTTATTTATAAGTAACTACAGATGTTTAAATTGAATTATAATACAGTAAGCATTTTTCGTTGATTTTTGTTTGTGCTTGCTTTTATTTTGTAAACCTAACTTAAAAAATGGTTGTTGGTGAAGAATATTAATCTGATTCAAAAATTTTTAAGTTGATTGCTATTTTAATGATTGCTATTCATTTGAATGCAATGCTAAACAGGTGTTGCCAATCAGCTATTTTATCTATTATAGGGATGGGATTGAACCCCCAAATCTTTACTATTTT
Organism: Philaenus spumarius; assembly: GCA_018207615.1. NCBI lineage: Eukaryota > Metazoa > Arthropoda > Insecta > Hemiptera > Aphrophoridae > Philaenus > Philaenus spumarius. Next base: position 20,906 of record JAGFPH010013607.1, on the reverse strand, counting down.
TAAGCTTTAAAATCCAAATTTTGCTAAATGCTTTCTTAGTGTATGGCTAAGACCCCATATTAATATACCTTTAATTTTTCGTATTTTTATCTAGTTTTTGCTCTAAGTTGATTCTATGTCGGTCAGTCAGTCAGAACAAAGACGCTTAGATATACTGCAAATATTTGTATAAATTAATTGTTGTAAGCCTTTACCACAAGATAAGACCGGCCAAGTGATTGACACACTGAAAATAAAATCTTGCTTATAAATGGAAGTTACATATAAAGGTAATTGTGCAGAACAACGTGACCGTATAAAGTGGAAATATTTTCATACTGTTAAAAGTACACGTTAAATGAGTCTAAAAGACAAACCATTTCAGAGTCGGACAAATATTGTAGAAACTAAGAGAGTAGGAAACTCCCTTGAATGCAGGTTAAGTTCGGCTAAGATTGCACTAAAGTAAAGAAACTAAACTCTTCACTAAAACCATAAAGTTAAATAATAAAGATTGTAAACAAAATATAGGATAGAAAATGTAGGTGGAAAAAGTTTATTTATCTTATTTTTTGTAGAATAATAACAAAACAGTTTTAAAACCAATACAACGACATTTCATGGATGGAATACGTCAAAAGAAGGATCACGAATATTGACAAAATTGCCAATTAAACAGAATTTCAACCTCTTTAAAAAAAACCTAACTAAACTAACATAAACTCTCCAATCATAGCATGTTTTCAATTGTAAACATGTATAAGTTAGTAGTACTTCTTTTTTCCGAAAAATTTGGCAACGATGTTATATCTATCGGTTCAGAAAGGTGGCTGAAAGTTCTCTATGTTAATTTTCTTATTTAACTTTTGGTTTTGTTGTTTGTTCTCTTTTACTTGTTTTATATTGGTAATATTTGATTTCCAACAGCCAGTAAAGTGTACAATTTCAGTATATTTAAAGTAAAAGTGAAGTTTTGATTCTTTCCGTTCGAATTGATTGTCAGGCTCAACTGGACTAGTACAAGTAGAATAGATTGTGCAGGGATTACATTCATAGTTCTATGCACGCCAACCTTAGGTTTATGTGTTACCTTGACACAAAGGTTAGGAATATTCTCAACTAGTTGACGCCTTTTACGTCTCCTGGTTGATGGATTCGATAGAGTTTTGCAGACAGTTTGGGGTTTCGTCTCCCAATTTGGATAGATTATGGCTGAAGTGACCATTCTATAAATACTCTCCTGAGCGCAGAAACGTAACGTGATCAGGAACTTTGTCAGCTTGATACTCCGTCCCATATTACGTTGTTTGTTTTGAAAGAGCCCTGGTATCCGACGCTATTTCCGAGTTTGTCTTTCCGTGGTCCAGTTGTTCACTATTCTCATCGCCACTGAGTGGCTCATTTAACCTAACACCGGTATCATCAAGGTTGTAGACGATTCCTTGAATAACACTCTGTTCTAGCACAAAGCTCAGCTCCACCATGTCCCTGGTAGAGAGTTTAAGTAGTGATGGGAGACATTTCCTCGCTGGTTTGGGCGAAATTTGTGCGACCAGATACTAAAACCTTATAATGAACATTTGTTTTGCCTTTCTTGTTGTAAAACTCAGTTTCAAGAAGAAAGCAAATAAGGAGTTACCCCAGTCAATAAAGGGAACCGCCCCGCCCCCTCTTGCTTCCCCCCTACCCCCTTAAAGTTCACTTTTGAAAGACTTTTTTATTTTGTCAATATCTAAGAGATAAAAAGCGATAGAGTAATTTTGATTTCGTTATTGTAATCCTTATAATATTCTCTATCAAAAATGTTCTTTGCGTTTAAGCTATAAAACAATTATTTACCGTGTATTTTTAAATTTAATGTTAAAATTTTAACTTTTCTATTACAATAATTACACGTTTAGCTATTTTTTATTAATATGAGACAAGTTATGAAAAAATGGCTCAAATAAAACTTTTAGGGTATTTTGCAATCTTTATATTGTTATAAGTTTTATAAATGTTAAGTGCAGACAGTTGACTTAATCGGCCTGGCAAAGGGAGATGGTGCGGCGCGGAGCGTACGAGTCCTCGAGGGCCGGATCAGCCCGTTGGTATATCAGCGGTTAATCTGCAGTAGAGGCCTATTGTTTGGACTTTTATTTGTATAGCTGGTCTAATTATAGGTATTACAATGGTTAAATAGACGTAAACATTTATTTTATTTTTTCATTATTTATTTATTTTCTGGTATTTATTATTGCAGTGATAAACACACAATATGATTTCTTTTAGCCAAGCCAATAAAGGGGAAAAATAGGCCTTATTGGATATAATTAGTGAAAAGCTGAAATTTTGTTTATAAAATTGTTAATGTTCTTTATATTAGGAGAGCTAGTTTTAGTTTGGAGGATTATTTATAATCCTAAGTTATTAAGACCGTGCCATTATCCACCACCTATGGACCCGCCGCGCCGTGTCCCGTACTGGCTAAAGCCGGCACCGACAGGTGTCAAGCAGCAAAACATGTTTTGTTTACTGTCAAAACACCATCATGGACCATCCATTCATCACTCAAATTGCTATTTACAATATCTTAAAATTGTCTGGGATATATAATACTGGCACATAAAAGTAGAGAGTTTCAGTTTTAAATAAGGCCGGCCACACACAGAATCAGACACGGTCAGTCACGTTTAGTCAGTTTGACTAATAGCAACTAAAACGGGGGTTTTAGCATGGGTGGTTATGGGGTCGCCACACACTGCATCGAACGAGACGAACAGACACAAACAGACGTCTAAATATGTGTTTTCCTTGACTGACGCAGCTCCCTCAAAAGACACCTTTAGTCAAAAGCTATCAGGCAGTGTCCGCCAGAGCCACCTGCGCACAACCCCTCCTTGTCACTTGATTTTCTCAAATTCGTGTTTTGTTTTTTAATGTTATCCTGGTTTTTTTCCAAGAGTTATTCGAAAGTATCGACTTTCATTCGACAGTAGTTTTCGATTTTTTGGGATGGTTCTCAATTCCTTAATAAAGTCTACGAGGTTCCTCTTCTCGTTTATAGGGTGTACCCAATGATCTCTGTTATTAGTGCCTTTTCAAACAAATTAATCAAGTTCCACGTCATAATATTATAGCTTCCTCTTCCTTCTCTTCAAAGTTCGTTTCAAAGTTAGGTTAAAAACTTTCAATAATCACTAAATGCACACAATACAACAATCTGATGGACAGAAGAACTGAAAATGGAGGGAGGCAATGACGCCCAGTGACTAAAACCCCCACACACAGGATCAGTCAATAACAGTCAAACAGACAGGAAAGACTAAAGGCGTCATTGACTATGACTGACCGTGTCTGATTCTGTGTGTGGCCGGCCTAAGACAGTGGAAACATTCTTGCTACTGTTTTATTCCAATCCAGTTTAGTCTTGATCATCAATTATTTCATCTACATTATTAGGACTGTTATCACATTAAAACCTTAAAACAATTAAGTTCTACTTTCGGACACCCACAATATTTAATACAAGATGACTTACAGCTGCAAGACACGAGGTGCAGAAGGTCATCAGTTACAAAAGACTTAGTACTTAGTGTTGGTGTTAAAGCTTTCCTGTAACCTCCATTTTTTCTTTCATCTTTTCCATCTTCCAACTCCAAAACTGTAGCATCCAATCTGTTACCAAGCCATGTCTGCACTTGAAAATAAACCCTGAACAAATGCTGATGAAGGGGGATGCTTTGCAAGATCGAAGTTTGACCTTAGATTAGATTTTTTTGCAACTTTTGCAAGTAACGAGCTTCATTGAAGTTCATGTGCTTTTTCTGTTAAGATAAAATTTTCCCCGTTTGTTTTCAGTTCTTTGGAATCATCTTGACGTAGAAACACCGACGCTTGTGTTTGAGCTTCTTCTGACTTTTGTAAAATGTCCAAAGATTTTATTTTTCCCAGATCAAAGAAAGAAGATGTTGTGTCACAACCTGTTATGGCATAAGCAAGCAGATTAAACTTCCTTTTGTCGTTCAACTTATGGATGATTTTGGAAATCCTGTAATACACTTTTCGTCCAGTTACTGGTTTTCAAAAGTAGATTGTTTGGTTCTCAGGCCCAAGCGCTACCAACAGTATTAATAAATTGGTGTATTATTAAATTGACAGTAAACAAAGCATGTTCTGCTGCTTGACACTTGCCGGTTTTAGCCAGTCTAATAATGGTGGGTCCATATTTGATGGAGAATGGAACGGTCCTAATAACTTAGGAGTAGGAATAATCCCCCGAATCAAAACTGGCTCTCCTAATATAAAGAACATTAACAATTAATTTTATAAACAAAATGTCAGCTTTTCACTAATTATATCCAACAAAGGCCTATTTTTCCCTTTATTGGCTTGGCTAAAAGAAATCATATTGTGTGTTTATCACTGCAATAATAAATACCAGAAAATAAATAAATAATGAAAAAATAAAATAAATTTTTACGTTTATTTTACCATTGTAATACCCATAATTAGACCAGCTATACAAATAAAAGTCCAAACAATAGGCCTTTACTGCAGATTGACCGCTGATATGCCAACGGGCTGATCCGGCCCGCGAGAACTCGTACGCCCCGCGCCGCGCCATCTCCCTTTGCCAGGCCGATTAAGTCAACTGTCTGCACTTAACATTTATAAAACTTATATCAATATAAAGATTGCAAAATATTCTAAAAGTTTTATTTGAGCCATTTTTTCATAACTTGTATCATATTAATAAAAAATAACTAAACATGTAATTATTGTAATAGAAAAGTTAAAACTTTAACATTAAATTTAAAAATACACGGTAAATAATTGTTTTATAGCTTAAACGCAAATAACATTTTTGATAGAGAATATTATAAGGATTATAATAACAAAATAAAAATTACTCTATCGCTTTTTATCTCTTAGATATTGACAAAATAAAAAATCTTTCAAAAGTGAACTTTAAGGGGGGGTAGGGGGGAAGCAAGAGGGGGAGGGGCGGGGACTTTTCAGAAAATATTCCTTATATAATCAACTAACATCCATGAAAAAATCAGCTTTTCACTAATTAGTTTCCACTCAAACCCTTTGTTGACTGGGCTATAAATTAAGTTAGGCTATGTACTTTTTTATAGTATCCGCAACAAAAAAAATCTTTCTTGGATTTTATAGCAATGAGTCTAAGAATAAGGCAATTTATTCTGTTTAATTTTTAAAATGTTTTACAAACTATAAGTTGAAATTATAAAAAAAGTAGTATATCTAAAATGTATCATTTATTTGGCCGTGTAATTTTCATTAAAAATAACTTATTGAGTGCTATTATAAGGATTAATTGTAAATTTTATATACATCAAAAGGGATTTTACAGAAGAAGGGATACATTTTAAACTGATATGGAGGCCTAGGAATCCCTTACGATAGGGATATTCGCATTGCCTCAAGGTGTTAGGCAAAATAACATTCTTTGTACTCATATTACACTGTAAAACAGTACAATTTAAGTTTCTCCATTTCTCTTTATTATCAACATCGGTTTTGGCAGTTTTTAAGAAATTAAAATTAAAATTTGAGAATTATTTTTCTCTCGCAAAAGGCTTTATTAAATGTGTTCAAGGTAACACACTATGCGTGGTATGGAGTTATAACGAGATACTCGTAGGGATGTAACAGAGTCTTAAAGGGATACATTTTATAGTACACAGTATACTCAGTTTAACATCGGGAAAACATTGCTCATTCCGACGGTATAATCCCTCCGGCAGCCACTTTGTAAGCCAGTTCTGATGAAATACAGCTCCATTGACTAAGTTTGTTTATAAAATAACTACTTTTTGTCAAAGTTGGTAATACTGTTCTATGTGTCAAAACAAGGTCTACAACTCTCACTGATAGAACTAGTGCGGAGTGGGTGATATGTCTTGCCATTATATCTTGCAATAGATAATCATCGTTGAGAAAATATTTGAATTTATACTTGGGATATGATTCTGGTTGGTTACCAAGCAGGGCCGGCCTTTGAGAAGCTACTGAAAATGTCCAAACGATTTTAAGATTTGTTAATCATTGCATGAACCGTTATAGGCCGTTCTGATTTATCGTTCTTTCATTTTAGCATCTTCTATGGCAAAAATTTACTGGAGTAATTTTTGTACGTACTACACTCATTGCAAAAATGAAAATACATTTGACAAGATATTAGTTCTTCCGAATTCAAACCGAAAGTATAGCTGAGATATGTGGATGACACTTTACATACTCTCACGATGAGATTAAAATGAAACAATTATTTGAAACTGCTTAACAATACTTTTAAAACCATAACCGAACATATTTTGCCCTAAAATCGAAAGTTTAATTGGTAAGAATCTAAAATATTACACCAGGAAAAATCTTTTACAAAAATATTATCGAAGCCTCGTATATAAACCTGGTGGACAACTCAGCCAAACTAGTGTATAAATATGGCTATTATGTTTGCTTTACTTAAACAAGAACATAAAATAATAGAAAATAAAAATGCATGCAATTTGAAAAAGACTGAAATGTTACCTAAATTCTAAACCTCTGGAGGTAATTTTCATCTGCTTCAGGTTAGGCAGTCCTGTAGATTTTTTTTAAGGGCTTCCTTGTTGTCTTGGTTATTTGTCATTCTTTGTGTTTAGCAGTATTTTTCTCATTCAGTTTGTAATGTTAAGTTTTCTTGACCTCTCAGCTTTAATATTCAACCTCTGGGTTCCTCCTTTTTCTTAACTTCTATTTTAGGTTAGACATCAAACATAGACCAGTCTTCTAGGTTTATGTTGTTTATTTATAATGTATGTGTTCATTTTAATTTTTCACTTGATTTATAATCTGAAAACATCGTGTATTATTGTATGTATACAAAGATGGCAAACATCAGAACAAAAATTGTTTAAAAAATTAATGTTTATTTAATTAAACCTTTTGTTTAATAAAGGAGTTAGCGTCGATTCATTTTTAAGTATAAGGTATAACACAAAATCACATAGCCTTAAACAATTGAATAGTTTCATAACTTTTTAATATGAAAAACGTCATCCGAAACACATTCTTCTTAACCTTTAAACATTCGCTTCGTACTAACGTGTTTCGGATTACGTTTTTCATATTATTAAAAAGTTGTGAAATCTAAATTAAATTACAACGTTTTGCCAGTACTGGTGTAAATAACTTTTAAGATGACGTTACTCCAAACTCATAAAATGAAGCATTTAAGGCGACAATGGTGAGAACGATAGAAAGTGAAATAATTATGTAAATCTATACAGAAGCTGAAGTTTATGTAGCATTTAATTTGCATTTATTGCGTGCAACAGTTGGATTTTAATCGAACTTGTAAATCTTACATTACTGCATTTTACACCAGATGCTGTGCTGCAGAACACAATTTTATTTTCTTAATGGTGGTTTAACATAATTGAGAACAATTGTTTATTACGGATTATCTCAAAAAATTGGTTTCGTGGTTCTGATGAAACTTTTACTAAGTGTTAAGTATTGCTTTTCAAGTGATCTTCGTTTTTGAGTTTGATCTTAAAATGTAGAAATATATCTATGTAGCGTAATGTGAAAGGGTATAAAAATCTAACCTGTAAATAAAATAAATAATTGTATCTCATTTTAGTACACATACATAGATCTAGTATAGTAGACGGATGCTTAAATACTAAAATTTCTTTAGTTACATTAAGTTTTATTTTTCCAAATTATAGATTTCTTGAAAAAAAACACCTTAGTTACATTCCTTATTTCGAACAGGAGAGAACTCAGGTACTACAACTACACGTGAGTTTTATCAATGTGCATATTAAGATGATTAAATTGTTGTAATCTTTAAATATCTCGTACATTTTAACATTAGACCTAACTTTTTTTGTTCAAGTTTTTGTCTTTAATTTCTTTTGAAATCAAGCCAGTATTTGAAAAAAACAATATGTTTAATTATTTGTGTTACGTGTAGCCTGAAGGTTCATTTGTTTTTTGTATGTTTTGTATTACTGGAGAATCGATGGTCGGATTTTTATACCGTTATCTCCCATATAAGTAAATTTGCAGGAAGTATTCAAATTCTGTCCATGGTATAACAATATAAGTTAAACAAAATTCAAAAATGTTGTACAATTTCCGATTTTACTAAAGTTACCACATATTTAAACTAAACTGAAAACATACACCTGGCCTATGTTTACCATCTAACAAAAAACAATTCAAATTAAAATAATAATAAAGAAATTAGAGTTAGATACTTAAATCTCAGAATACTCTCCGAGCTGAGATATTTAATACTAAGTTTAAGTCATCTCATTTCTAGTATTCTAGTTCAGATTTCTTTATTCTTATTTTAATTTGTATTTTTAGGTTAGTTGATCGTAAACATTAGACTAAGTTTATATTTTCTGTTTAGTTTATCTATATGTTATCTTTATTTTCACTCTAAAACGAGAGTTTATTATTTATACCGGTCCTCTTGAAACGTCAAGTGTTATTTTCTTTTTGTACACAATAAAGTATATCTTGAGTATGATAATTTTCTACTAAAAAGTCAGATATCCAGATTTTTCGACTAGCGTAACGGATTTGCGCAAACTTCTCATATTTGACACACATTTGTATAGGCAAAACTGGTATATTATAATATAAGCGAAGATACGTTAAACTATTTGTATTTTTGTCATAATTTCATTACATGAAACTATACACTCCACCGACTTTTCACAATTTCCATTGACAAATACAAAAGAAATAATTCGACCACGCATCTGGACCGCTGACGTGAGTTGAGCTAATTTCCAAAATTAAGTTTATATGCCTATGTTTTAGGGTTTAAACCAACAATTTGGGAAATAGGTCTACTCACGAAGGCGTTGAAACAGCTGTTTGTGTGTACGCAATATATTAGTAGAATTAGTTTACGCCTAGTGGTCTCGCGAGTTTGCACCACTTGGCTTCGAACCGGGTACTTTTATGGTATTTTACGTTTTGGTCGATTTTGGGGGAACCAAGCGAGCTATAAGGTTGCGTAAAAAAACAAAATGTGCAAAATAACATCCTACATTTAAATTTTCAGAAAAAACTCAAAAAAAAGTTCATTCTCCTAGTCAAAATCTCAAAAAATAGTTACTTCCGATCAAAAAACGTACTTCCGGTTGTTGGATTTTTTTGGCTAACGAACTCGTCCGAGCCACACAGACTACCAACACGTGTACCAAATTTGGTCCAAATCGGACTTAAAATGCGGCCGCTAAAGTGCGAACACATATATACATATATATATATATATTTATATATATATGCATTTTTTTGACACCCCAAAACTTATTCTGGGGACCATGATCGTTGCTCATTTGCTACTCCCGACCTTGGGTCTCACCATAAGGACCACTTCAATAGCTCAGTTTTCCTATGGAAATTCGCTAATAATGAAATTAACAAAATTGGAATATAGCGTTCGCATAGCTATTAGCTTAAAGTTAACGTCATCTACTGAATAAATCAATATGTTTTCAATTCTACAAGAGTGCAATCAATATTTTATAAAGTTAAATATATTATAATGCAAGCCTACTCCTATATATTATGCAAGCCTATATATTTATGAAGGTTAAGATGTATTTTAGTTAACAGCTGATTATTTCCCAATCAGCTGAGTTAAGTGGTTAAATATCTTAAATTTACTAATTTTTAAAGAGTTTATAAACTTTCTTTTACTGTGTTTGAAATTCAGTACTTTCCCTACCAACTTGAGACCGTAATCTTTAGATTGATATAAAATGCATTGGCGTTCGCTTGTTTTGATTAACAATTCAAATTATATAATATGTAGGTAAACTTATTGCTCTGAGTTTGTATTTATACAATAGGTCTTTGTTTTTGTAATTCGACTAAGTAAATAAACGATATATGTGTTGTCTTACGACGGAATTCAGATTAAGAATAATTAGTTGTGCTATGAATCAATGGCAGGAGTTAAACTAAACCCGGAATCGTAATGGCTGCCTTTCTAATTCCAATTCTACTAATGTGTCTCCACTTGAAAACAATTTAATTACCTGGTATTAATTGTTTTTTTTTTGTAGCCAAATTAATTCTTGATTGATTTTCATTCCGTTTTATTGCTGTTAGTCTATAATGTTATCAGAGTTTGAAATGCGTTTTGATCTTTCTGTTCCCATTATCTCTATTTTTATTTTGTGTCGGTCTTTTTCGTAAATTATCAGCACAATAATCAACAAATAACCAACTCAAGAACGGATCTAAAGATTTTGATTACACTCTTCTACGACTGTAAGGTTATCTGTTAAATTGTTGTATGTTACCTTAAGTAAGCTTTTTCTTCCGTAAAGTACTAATGTTAAACGTTGCTTCATATTCTGCTGTCACACTAGTGGTACCGTTTTAGAGTTTTGTGCAAGAAAATTCCATTGGTATTCCTTGTAATTCGTTTGAAAGTGATAATTTTAAAGCTATTTATATAAAAGTTAGATAAATGAAATGAGTCAAAAATGATAACTATTGCTTAGCTTGTTGAAAATAATTTGCAAAATGTTTTCAATATATAATAATCATAACTCCTGATTCATAACACTTGTTTCAAGGCATATTACTATTCATACAATAAAAATGTTTTTTTAGAAATAATTTAAATTAGAATATTTAAATTTGACCTAGAAAACATGTTGACAGATTAGAATGTTTACAATTAATTGTCTCATTCCAGCTAAAAACTGCACTTTACATTCAGTACACTTATTTCCAATCAAAACACAAGAAGAAAGAAAACCACCAATATCATAAGAAATAACTGAAAAGTTATACTCATTGTTATAAACCTATTTGCCCATATTTTGGTGAAAAATTGACTAATTTTAGCCCAATGCCTTCCATTTAAGTGTTCTAATAATTCATGTACAGACTACACGTCCTTTGGTTATCTAAACTCCATATCTACTGTTATTGTTAGCCTTTATGTAGTTATTGAGATATTGTATGTAAAGACTTATTCGTCCTTTCCAATTACTATCGTTTTTCCTCCCATCTTTAAAAACATATATCCTTCTTGTCACCAAAGTTTCACGTCCGTCACCGTTTTCTATAGATATCACGACAGGTAAAAGGGAAGTTATTTGTATTAAATAATAAGGGACTTATAATTATTAAAGGGAACATAAAATAACTCTGTTTAACAATCACAGTTTACGAGAAAAGTCAGTATATCCATGTGTGACCGTCCATTATCATGATCATTTTTAAACCAATGGACTTGGCATTTGTCTTATTCATCTAGTTTGAAAACAAAAGTGAAAATAATATTTATTTATATTGTTATACGTTGGAGTCAACTCGAGTACAAACATTGTATTTCATTTTTGGAGTAAGGTTGCATTTGAAAAGTATTGCATGAACTGTAACACTAGAAATATACCGTGCCGTATTTTGGGTTCCCCTCTTATCATGCTACCAAATCACACGAAAGTTACAGCAACAAAACAAGCTATTTAATAAGCTGCCAGGTTTACAATATTTGACAGAAAATACATTTAAATTGTGTATATCTGATAGGGTGAAACAAGGCACTTGCTGCTCGTTAGAGGAGTATATGTTTAGTTTAAACTTTAAATTATTTTTAAAAAACTGTTAGAATATTGCTAATAACAGAGTTTATGTTTGAAAGCAAATAAAACCATTGCATTTTATTGTATTGAACGAGTAATTTCAAAACTCTACCTCCCGAATATGTTTGTAATCAAACGCTAACTGTTTGTCAACCCATGTCTCACTTAACAGGTTCTATGAGGACAATTCCATATTCGCAAACCACTAATAACTTTTAAAATAGCAGAAAAAATAACATTAACAATCTCGTGTTCGTCAAAGTTGGCCGAAAGTTTAAAAAAAGGGCCAGCAAAAATTTGTTTATTTTTGAAATTAGCTTATTGAAAACTGATAGATATAGTAACCTACCATGATACAGCATTCTATAAATTTGTTTTCTAAAATTAAACTCCGACATTAAAAACAGAAACATGCATTTAAAATATACAAAACGAATTTATATTAGATACGACAGATTAGGTTACGTTAGATAAGGTTGTTTAGGTTAGTGATTGGGAAAATATAGAAATATACTGACGGGCAAAATTACGTTTGGAAATGTTGACTTACCTATACATACCTATAATAAAATCTTATCTGTAAGTATGTTTGTGAGGGAATCAACTGAGAATGGCTGAACGTATAAAGCTGGGAAGTTTGACGCAGGATTTCTTTAGGAAGGTATAGGAGAAATCCCCATTCAAAAAACCCCAATGGTTCAAAAGTTGTGACGTTATTAGTGACCAAAGACGACGATTTCGCCCACTTTGGGTGCGTTTCTGCTTATAACTTTAGACTGGTAGCATCTTTATTCAATTTGAGATATCCATTGGATTCAGCTCGACGAGTTCTTGCAAAGGACCAATGCGCTGATTCTGTAGATGACATAGTTTAGGAATTATAACACAAAACACTGTGAATTTTTCCTTAACTTTTTTAGTTTACCGACTTTTAAACAACTAACTAAAACTTTTCAACGGTAGGATTTGTGAAAAATCGGAGACCACCTTGGCGATGGGAAATTTAATCTGTTCAACTTTCATAGTCGATATTTTTTCTCCGACGCGATTTAAGGGAACTTTTGGTCTACGGTATTTTCGGTCGTAACTTTTGAACCGTTTGTCGGAAAAACAGCGGTCGTTTCTCAAAGTATTTTTTCAGCCCATTTTCACATGGAAAAAGTCACTGGTGTAGCTATTGTGTTTATGAAACTATTACGAGTATTTTAATAGTGAGCATGCCTCAATTTTAAAGTGGTTATGAAACTAATTGCAATGCACAGAACACAAGAACAATTAACATTTTAAATTACTGCTTTTAACATTAAAACTGTACTATCCTTATGCCATTTTGAGTTTCCCATTCAGTGATGTTATTAACCAAACGTTTTTCTTGTCAGATTTTGTATGATTTATTATTAATTTAATGTTTACTTTACAGAACACGTGAAGGTGTAAATTAATTCACTATTGTTATTCTTTTTTAACAAAGAACGTACCTTATAGTTTTTTCCAAATATTTAACTCAAATTTCAAACTAAAATCATGCACTAACAGCAATAGTAACTTTAAAATCATAACTACATGTAGGTCTACATCAATTGAAAATGTAGGCATTAATTTTGTTTAGTTAACATCATTTCGGTAGTTATAAATGTGTTTACATTTTAGCCGGCATTAGGTTCATGTTGTTGAGGAAGTTTTGTAAAATCAAACTTAGTATCGAGGATAACGTTTCAATTGAAACCGATTCTATTACATTTCAATTAATTCTCCAACCATGACATACAACTAAAGGTTATATCTTGAAAAGCTTCTTACCTTTATTTCATCAGCAAGGTTACATCCAAAGTTAAACACAACACTGTACACACAACACTGCACCGATTACGATGAAACTGTTGTAAAAACCGTAAAATGAAACACAATATCTTGAATTGAATATCACTGTCGAAGGTTTACATTTTGTTAACAACACTGATAAAGATCGAAATAAACAAAAACGAACATTTTAATGATTACGTACACATGTGGCACGGCCGAGGTACGGACAACGACTGACAGACGGAGCGGTAATGGTGCCTAGGTAGGTCAACAACAACTACAATGTCCACATGTGGAGCGGATCAATTTCTCTTTCACCCTGTGTACCGTGATTTTTGAAAATGGCACGGAAAGGTTTTGTGTCGGTATAGTTTTAGAGAATTGTGTTAATTATTTAATTATAAATAAAAAGATATTAACTATAATTAAAAACTTTGTTTTACAATTAATTTCCATAAGAACATATTTTATTATTATACATTATTTTTCTTCACCAACGAAATAAAACTTACGAAACTTTTATGAAAGTATTTTTAAATTAGACGCTTTTTTATTGATGGCATTTAAATGTGGTCTTTAAGCTTATTTAAAGAACTTGTTAATGGACTTTTTTGAGATTGTTTGTCAAATCGAGTGAATGTTCAAATATAATTTGCCACCTTCTTGTCAAGTGTTACTCTATCGTTGAAACGCTTTTGACTTATAAACGTACTTTATAAAATAGTACATTTTTGTTTCGTTTTAAGGAGTAAGCATCGCTTTTTTTGCTACAAGAAAAACAACCATAGTCTTCATCAGGATTAAACCAAAAACCTGGAGCTTCTGAGTCAGGTTCCCTTAACTATAAGGTAGAAACTGTTAATCGTTTTACACAATAGATTATCTGTTCTATACATATAATAAAATCGTAAATGCACCTTATGTATGTTTGTCTGTGCGTTTGTGCACACTAATCTCCACAATGGCTGAACCAATTTAGATGTTGGTTTCTGTGAGATAAGCTGGAGCCAACATTTAAACAATTTTCATTTAAATAGGTCTCCTAAAATAATCTATGTAAATTTTAAGGTGAGTGTCGCGTGCATGTCAAAATTAAACCCAAACTTACAGTATTTATGAAAAGGGCATAAATGCGCCTAGAAGTCAACTGGACAAAATTGTAGCAGAACTTTGTAGGAGGTACAGTGCTCCAGTTACAGATGTAGTTGTAGTGGTCTTAGTTGATCAGGAATTCAATAGAGTTGTCTTTGTATTGCGTATTCACGATAATCGCCTACATCGCATTTTTTAAACAAAACGGAGTTGTGATGCCCTTCAAATATCCTTTAATTCTTCGCCACGGTGAATACGAGTTCACTTTTAGAAGGATGCGTAGATAATACATGTTTGTACGTATGAAATTGCGAACACAGCAAGTTCCGAATAAAGTTACATTTTTTTAAAGTAAAGGTTTCTTCCTATGCTCGATTCAATCATCTAAAAACTGGTTAGGGCTATGGACTTTAAACCTTAAATTTGTTTTAAATATGTACAACATTGACAAAATCTCTGCTTTTTACGATTTTTTAGTAAATAGCTACAAAAGGCCAAGGTCGAAAATCTTAGAAATACAAAAAAAGGCACATACTGTATGAAAAAACAAGTTTTATTTAGTACAATCAATTAAAATGCCGGAAGTAGACCGGTGAAAAATAGGTTTCCGTTTATAACCAAATACTGTTTCTTTATACTGCTCCCCTCTGTACCTACCCTGTTAGAGATAATCATATACTTTACTAGAAATATGACTGTGAAGGATCCGAAATTGTGTACTGATATTGAATAGTAGTAGAGAATCACGCTTGCCTCCTAACTAGCTCTGCTCGTACAGTTGAGATCAGAATAATTTAGCCTACATTGCAGATAATATAAAATGTAAAACTAATAGTAAATTTCACACCGTATAAAAACCCCTTGAACATGACTTAGTTTCATATTTTGTAAACTATTTTAAGCAATATATATTTGCTAAAAGTACCCGACATATTCTAAGCCTTTCTCTAGGCCTAAACTAATTCCTTTCAAAAATATTGAATATTCTTCAACAGTAAGTTTATTATTTGATTTAATTAGTTAAGGTTTTAGGTTTAAAGATAATCAAATCCATTAAATCTCAGCACATGGTATATATTTGATTTATTTATTTATGAATTTATTTACTTTAAAGTAAGAACATTGAATTCAGTTGGACCTTTAGGTTATAGATTAAAACAGCTTAGGTTATCATTGCAGTCGATCGTTTCTTATATTGTGACTATGTATGTTTTGAAACTAATTAACTTAAGGGTATAACTAGATCGTTTGACCTGGGATATGGAACTGGATATTCTCATATTGAATCATTCCTTTACCTTAAATAGTTTTCAGGATAAAGTCATTTTTAATTTAGTAACACTTGACATTTAATAACAAATATTAACTCTATTCTTGGAAATGTTTCCTTCTCACAAGTTAAAGCGATAGCTAAACACATCAAATATTGGTCGATGTTTTCTCACTTGTATGTTTTGCAGCATTTAGTGAACTGTCAGACTACTCCCCTACAAAGAACATTTAAATCCAACACTCGTGTTGAACGATTTATATTTGAAACTTATTGTATTGAATTATTTATGGGAATAGTTCGAGCACATAAATGAGTGATTTAAGTTCGTTAAGTTAAAGTTATTTTGTTTTATCTACAAGTTAACCTTAATAAACATGCCCATGTGCGTTGAATTTCATAAAATCTGAAAATTAAAAATTATTTAATGCTCTTCTTCGCCCTGGGGAAACTCTTAGTGTATGGTTTTAATAAAATTATTCGAGTTCGGTCATTGAACTTGTGGTGGCACGGGGAGAAGCGTAGGGGACGGGCAATGCTGGAGTGAAAAATATGTATCAGCGTCTGCTACTTGAGCACCATCCTCTGTGCTAAAGTGAATGTGTTGTAGGTTGACTAGTAGCACGACAGTCGGCTTAAATCGCAAGCAGCGAGATCATTGAAACATGCGTTCTTATTCTCGTGATCCGGATTCTATTTATAAATGAATAATCAGGAAAATATTTTACGGGTGACCTTATAATATGGAAGTTATTGTTTCAAAACCTCCAAAAAATGCTGTACAATTTTTAATTTTACTTAATTAAACCTTTTATGAAAAGGGGTCGATTTCTTTCAATTATGAGGTATAAGACAAAAACACAACTTTTTAATATGAAAAACATCGTCGAAACACTTTATACGAAGTGTATGTTTTGCTGCTTTGTGCAAGATGAAGAAGACCCCATTGGAGCGAAATATCGTTTCGTAGATTACTGAATAATTTATAATATAGAAGAAAACTAATCGGCTGACCTATTACAAAATTGATTCTTTAATTAACGATTATTTGTTTAATGGTGTTTTAATATCTCGGCTATTTCTTACATTTACAACAATTGTTTTAATTCGAAATTTAACCTTTATAGGCTAAGTGATTTAAAATAGGTTTGTTATTGTTGCGTAAACTTTATTGAACCAAACTCATTCCGTAAACATCAGCTGCTAAAAACAATTCATCCAGATAGGTAAATTAAAAGCAGTCAGATTAGGTCAATCGTGCATACTTGACCAGTTGTGGTCTTTTAATCTGCTTCAAACAACCAATGCCTTACTTGAAATTTTTATAAGTTTATGAAATTGCAACTCTACCTTACATAATTTTTATATTGGGTATCTAGAACATCTTGTTCCGATCATTACAGCCTATTGGAAAATAACGATTCTAGAATGCCACTTGTCTCTTGTTTGTCGAAATGTAAATATTTACTTCTCACTATCAAAGTAGAAGTGTTTTTTTAAAGGACTAAATATTTGACTACTTGATTGTATACATGTTATCTCGAGATTCTCAGCCTTAACTGGTGGAAACAACCTTTGACCGAAATTGAAAGTAGAAGCTAATGAGAAATGAGTTAAGATAAATGTATCCTAACGCTAAGACCTCAGTTGTACATTCACCGGGGTTTATCCGTTTATCACTATACAACTATACATACAATGTTGATTTTAAAAGATCAACTTCCATAGTCAGACGCAATGTCTTCACAGATACAGCCAGTTGTAGCTTCCCCCCCCCCCCCCCCCAAGTGCTATTGAAATTTTCTACTGCACACATATTTCCTGTACAAACTCTTTTCGAATTTGAACATTGTGTATCAGTATCCAAGTCACTACTTAAAGTAAAAATTATTATATTTACCTTCGAATTTCCGTCGTGTGACTTCCTTTATATATTATGGCAACGCGTTTCGGAATCTATGTTCCATCGTCTGGCTTCTCTGAAGATCAGGTCGTCATATATTACATTAAAAACACTTCACAAACACAAACACACATGTCATTTAACAAAAACATATATTGATGCGAGGAATTGGTGCGCACCGTTGGAAGGTTGACCAACTACTGAACTGTTGATTCAAATAGTCTTATTGTCAACGCTTATCGCAGTATCATAAAGCCTATTGGATTTGAAGTTCAGCTGGTCATTTAATAGTTCATCTTTTAATTTAAATGCCTTGTATATTTCGTATTCCTCAGCGGCGTCCATGTATGTGCCTTTATTGCATACAATTAAAGGTTTAAAATTTTTATCAAACCTCGAATACGTGTGGTGATTGTCCATTATGTGACGGGAAAAATTTGATTTTATGTGGAGTGTCCTTTTTGGCAGGTGTTCCTTGTATCGCTGTATAAAAGGTCTTCCCGTTTGTCCTATGTAATATTGTTCACAATCATTACAATTAATCCTGTAGATGCCGGTCTTATCTTCGAGAGGTGTCATTATTCTGGGTTGCAATATTCTTTTAATACTATTCTCTGTTTTATAGGCTAATGTGACATTCAGTTTTCCAAACACAATATTCAATATTTTAGGGAGTACCCTACCATATTTGGCTGGGATATATTTATTTTTAGTAGTTTTCTTCCGAAGTGGATTTATGTTTTTATGCTTTTTTATAATATTGTCTACAATCACTGTGTTGTAACCGTTTGCCGAGGCTATATATTTGATGGTGTTAAGTTCATCTTGGTAATCTTCTGTACTGAGTGGAACGGATAAAAGTCTATGCACCATACTATTATAGGCAGCTAGCTTTTGTTTGGTAGGATGATGTAATTTCACCAACAAAGTCTAGGATGCTCAGCAAATATAAGGTTTTATCTGGTACTTCATTCAAAATGTAGATAAAATAAGTCCAGTCACAATCAAATCTCCGGGGATGCCTTTTCAGGAAAAATGTATAGATGTTTTTTCTCGTTCATTCTATATTTTTTTGGGGTGCTCAATCCGAATTTCAACTTTGCTACCTCCCATGGATATGGCTTCATAACGAAAATCGCCAAAAACCTCATAATGTTCGACTTGTTTAAAGTTTTTTTTGGTAGAAAGACATAAAACTTTGCACTTTTCGAGGTAGACTATCCCATACAAAAATAAAGGATATTAAATTTCCTACAAAGCATCCCTCAAATTTATTTTTTGGTTGAATGGTTTTGACACTAGAACTCGCTGAAAAAGGGCCAAAATTTCTTACTTTGTGGAAAACCCAGTTTTTTGTTAGTTTTTGCTTGTAACTCAAAAACTATGCTTGTAATTACAAAAAGCTTGCATTCTGCTAATACTACATTAAATTCCCTACAAATTGCATACCTTAATCACTTATTTTGGCCAAATCGTGTAGCCGCCAGAGCACGTTGAAATTTTATAGCATATTACGCTAAACAGCTAAGAGTCCTTCACTCAAAACTCATTAGATAGTAATATATCTATTAGTTATAGATATATTATAACTATTTATAGCAAATGACTTTTGGAATTTGTTGGGGGTACTTAGGAGGTAAACATACTAAAAGTCCCCACCCCTACCCCTGCTGCTTCATGGTTGGAGGGGGTGAAAAGGCCCCCTTTACAGGTTTTCACTTATAGCTCGAAAACGGTGCGTCGTACAGGAAATTGTATTCTAAAAATTAAAGATAACTATATTTCCTACGAGTCTGTTTATTATAGATTTTTTTCGTATCTGTTATAGTTTTCAAAATATTCGCTAAGGGTTTATAAATGCTATATGAACAATATCAGGTATATATTGTTTTATAATGACAGAATATATTATTTTAAATTTTGATATGTTTATTGATTAAATATGTTTGTTAAAATGACAAATGATTTGACTGCAATCAGTTTTTATCGTATTATTAATAAAATAAAATTCTGTGCATATAACTTAAACAACTTTACTGTAAATAGTGTAAGAATGAGTGTAAGTGATTTTAGTGAGTTAAAGTGATACAAAAACTGGTTTATTAATTACAAACATGTATAGGATTCTTACTGGAGAAAATTATACCTTTTGTCAGTACGGCCTGCGTGTTGGGGTCCTAACTTTTACTTTTGTAAAAGTAAAGATAATTATTGACTGAACTCTTTCCACCCTAAGGTGAGATAAGATTTTATCAGGGGAGATAACACTTTATCTCCTATTTGTGATGGGAAGAGGTTTTGTGCGGGTGATGGGTTGGTTTTGGACTTTCTTTCTCTTCTTCCATTCCGTTTATTGTAATTTCGTGCCGAGTAAAGTTGCTAGATTTTTTTCAAAAGTCTCAGTTGGTTAATTAAATATTCAAGTTGTAATTAAAGTTAAATATTTAAATTAAACAGTTAAGTTAGTTTTTATTTTAAATATTTGTTAGTGGATTGTTATCATTGATCGTAATGAATAACAAGTGTTTAGTGTGTGGTGGGGACATTAAGTTAGTTAATTGAATATTCGAGTTGTAATTAAAGTTAAATATTTAAATTTAAATTAAACATTCATGTTAGTTTTTATTTTAAATATTTGTTAATGGATTTTTAGCATTGTTCGTAATGAATAACAAGTGTTTTGTGTGTGGTGGGGACATTAATTTAGTTAATTCAATATTCAAGTTGTAATTACAGTTAAATATTTAAATTTAAATTAAACATTCATGTTAGTTTTTATTTGTTAGTGGATTGTTATCATTGTTCGTAATGAATAACAAGTGTTTTGTGTGTGGTGGGGACATTAAGTTAGTTAATTGAATATTCAAGTTGTAATTAAAGTTATATATTTAAATTGAACAGTTAAGTTAGTTTTTATTTTAAATATTTGTTAGTGGATTGTTATCATTGTTCGTAATGAATAATAAGTGTTTTGTGTGTGGTGGGGACATTAAGTTAGTTAATTGAATATTCGAATTGTAATTAAAGTTAAATATTTAAATTTAAATTAAACATTCATGTTAGTTTTTATTTTAAAAATTTGTTAGTGGATTGTTATAATTGTTCGTAATGAATAACAAGTGTTTTGTGTGAGGTGGGGACATTAATTTAGTTAATTGAATATTCAAGTTGTAATTAAAGTTAAATATTTAAATTTAAATTAAACATTCTTGTTAGTTTTTATTTTAAATATTTG
>JAGFPH010013606.1:5787-23645 GCA_018207615.1 Philaenus spumarius | reverse complement strand
TTTTGAAAACGCTATTTGAACAATTTCGGGTTTTAAATGGATTTAGGATGAGCAATGTCCGCGTAACCTACCGCCGCTACGCTGGAGTCGCAGGTTGCTTTCTGTTTTACTAGAGCCGACCCTTAATGGCCGTGATTGTATATAATTCAGTATTTTATTTGCATTTTTTTTTAAATGTATAAAATGTTTATTTACAAATTCTCTTCAAAAATTTGTCTTATATAGTAAGAGAATTCTGAACAGGTCCACAAGTCATAACCAGGAGGTTTAGTGGGGGGTCAGAACTCCCTTCCCCCCCTCATTGCATCGAAAACAAATGTATTATAAATTAAAACTCCAAGAATGATAACAATCAGAAAATAACAGAAACAAATACAACAATAAAAGGTAAAACGGTATATCAAACACGAATAAATACTGACAGTTTATTACTTAATTATGTGTATAAAATTTACCGAGCTACAGAAGAAGAAAACTCGTTAGTGTAACCATACAAGTGTGAAGCTTACCTATTGAAAATTTTGTGAAACCTCTTTTTGATTGGGCCTACAACCGAACTACAAAGTAGAAAATTCTCGCTAGTCGCTAGTGAGTCGTAGAATCTACAAATGTGTATTGAAACTAGCTATGTGTATGTTGTGAAACTTCTCGCTGACTGAGTCCATAATATCAATAATATTTCTACCAATCGGAATTTTAAAATGGCTTTTTGGTAACCTCGCGACCTGTGCGCGCGCATTACAAAAATTCAATTTCATTTTTTTTTTGTAACGCCTCTAAAGAATAGGGATAAACATCGACGTTTATCAACAACGAGACGTACATCAATGACTACATATCAACGATGTAGTCATTGCGTACATGGAAACATCAATGCATATATTAATAAAAGTTGAACGAAGTTTTAATAATAATATTAGTTTATTTGAATATTGTAATGATATAAAATTATATTTTCAACGTGATATTTTAATATAAAACATCGATTGAAATATTATTAAAGCTTTAAGACAGTTGTTTTAATGATAATAGGCTTCATTGTTTGGACATTATATTTTTGTATCAGTATAAAAGTGATATTTACATCGATTATTTTAATGAAAAACATCGATTGAAATATTTATAGAGGTTTAAAAAGTGTTTTATGTATACTTGAGTATTATATTTTTGTATTAATTTAAATAAACGGTACCAGAAACTGGCACATACTTTCTCACAAACATATTTAAATTATTAAACAGATTAACTGCGACTTCATAAGTTGTATTAAAAAACTATTCAAACGATTTCGAACAAATTTGCACCAAACTGTCAATTAGGCCTGTTATAGATGCACAATAAAAATTCTCAAAAATTTTGAAAAACAACCCCCTTTTTTGCCAGAAACCCCCAAAAGTCTGTTATTATTATTATTAGCTAAACGAGAATGTTTAGAAAGATGTGTTTTTTGTATATGGTAGGATACAAATAAGCAAAATTTTATCAAAATCGTTAGAACCGTTTAAAAAAAATTATAACAGGTTTTTTGACCAAAAAGGGGGTTGTTTTTCAAAACCTTCTTTCGTGCATCTATGCAGGCTTAATTGAAATGTTTGGTGCAAATTTGTTCGAAATCGGTCGGATAGTTTACTCTCTAGTTTTGTATACATACAGACATACACCACTTTTTTGGACTCAGGGTTCCCAAAACGGATATTTCCACAAATATCTCAACAGTGATTTTTTTGCGATCACTATACTTTCTCTATATTATAGTATAGTGAGAAAGTAAAAGATATTTTCAATGCAAACATTGATTATTATAATAGAAAATAGTACCGGTAATTGAAATACTATTACAGAGTTCAAAGAAATGTTTTAATGATAATATATGTTTATTTGAATAATATTGTATTATTATATTAATATAAATATATATTTTTTTTTAATTACTGATCAAATCTTATTAACTTTTAAAATTATGCAGCAGTTTTACAATCAAAAATAATTAATACATTATCTTTATCGAAAACATCGAGGGCAGAAAAACATGGATTACTATTTTTATATTATGTTATAAAACAAATTTAAACCTATTCACATTATTTATTGGTATTGTCTTACATTCCGAATAAATAAGGAAAGCAACTATAATTATTTTGTAAACTAATTAATAGCATTCAAAAATATAATTTAGATTATAAAACTAAAAAAATTCAAACATAGACATTAATAAAACAAGTCGATGTAGAAAACATCAGTGATTTTCCATTGAGCTAATAAAAACTTCGGTCTTACACCATCGATGTAAAAAAAACATCGAAACCAAAACAAATATATTTTGAAAACATCAACTATCGATGCTCACCCTTATTAAAGAAGAATAACTTTAATAGTTTACAAACAAAATATTTACCACTAATATTCACAACTATAGAATGATTTCAATAATATTCACCATATTCAATGTCAATCTGTACTGTAAAATAATTATTAAGCACAATATAGTTTGTTGACAATATACTGTATATTTATTTGTATAAAATCAATTTAACTACAAAAGTAGAACACTCTTATAAGTGTAATCCATACAAATGTGTATTGAAAATTCTACATTTTTATTTAGAAAAAATTAAACAATCCTTTCTACGCCATTGAGCTCAACCATAATATAAAATATTTATGTATCTATTCCAAAAACAACATTTGCTTATGCAAATTATTTTTCTTTACATTTACTGAAAATGTAAATATACATGTAGTTAGTTACTACATCAAATTATTTACTAGGGGCTCTGCACCTGGACGCTTCGCTTCGCTCGCAATTGGAAAACTCGCTGAAGGTTCTCGCTAATCTTTGGCTAGTTTGTACCTAGGTGACCGAGCATCGCTCAGTATTTTTAACATCTGGATTGTATCTGTAATGTATCTATTCGAGTACTTAGTGACTTTAAAGGAGGTATAAAAAGAAGTTGTATGTATTCACTTTCTAAGTTACTTGAAAGGTGGTATAAAAAAATGTTCAGAGTTTAAATTTTGTGCGCATTTTTCAGAGTTTATGCGCGTTTTTTGCAGACATAAGACTAGCTCATTCGATTTCTGACGTCAAAAAACCCCTATATGCAAATTTTCATCATAATCGTTTGAGCCGTTTTCGAGATCCGCGACAGATACAAAGATAGATACAAGAATTGCTCATTTAAAGTAATAGGATTTGTAGCCCCGAGTAAAACAATGACCTAAATAGTGTAAGGTTAATTTCTAATACATTCAATATAAATGTATAGCTTATGTGTTACATTAATACTACTAGGGGCTCTGCCCCTGGACGCTTCGCGTCCCAACCCCGCCTCGGTCTTCGGCCTCAGACGGCTGCTTCCCTTCGCTCGCAGTTGGCAAATTCGCTTAAGAATCTCGTTTATCTTTGCTCGTTTGTACATAGGTTTGTACAATTATGAAACCAGACTTAAATACAGGGTGTCCAGCTTCGACTGTCCGAAACTTCACGGGCGTATTTGTCTGCTAAAAACAAGCAAATAATGCAATACAACATGTGTCCTATCTCTATTCGTTTGCTGTCTGTCAGTCTGTATGTGATTTTTACAAAGTACTTAATATTTTTGGAAGTAGCAAAGATATTGAGCTTAAACTTTGTATACATATTTGTTCCGTAATCGTTTATCACTGTACGAAAAATTATAACATTATTTTAAATATTTTCAAAATGGCGGCTGTTTATAATTTTTAATGTCAAATATCTCAAAAGCGCTAACTTTACAAAAAAATTACAAGAGACAAAAAAGTTTAAGTATTTTGTAAAAATGACATAAACACTGGCAGACAGCAAACGAATAGAGATAGGACACATGTTGTATTGCATTATTTGCTTGTTTTTAGCAGACAAATACGCCCGTGAAGTTTCGGACAGTCGAAGCTGGACAACCTGTATATTAACAATAATTACAAGATTACTTATAACCTCAAATACATGATTTAGAAACGTAAAAGGCTTTCATTAAGATTTTAGTCCTAGTTCTACTATCTTCTGTCAACTAAAGTTTTGAAACCAGGCCTAAATATAGTAAACATTATTGCAGGATTAACATAACCTCAATACTATATTTCAGAAATAGGCCAGGCCTATATTACAAAATTTACTATTCAAATTTATCCATCTTTGCCAAGTTTACCTTTTTTTTGACAAAATAAATTGTTCAATCAGGAACAATTTATTCTAATTCCAACGTGCTAAAACAGTATAAATTAGCTTGTTTTTAAACAGTAATTAAAAACTAACCAATGAACAGCTGATAAAACAGTATAAATTGGCTTCTTTATAAACAGCTGTTTTGATCGCTTTATTTACTATTTCGTTGTTATTTTGTAACCAACATGGCAACCCATAAGACCCTATGTTAAAATGTTTCAACTTTTAAATTAGATTTTCTCAAAAAATTGCGTTTTTACACGAAATACAATTATATAGGTGTATTTAAAAATCAAAACTACACCTAAATACAAAATTTATTTGAATTTTTTAGAGCCGTTTTCGAGATCCGCGACAGATACAAAAATTGCTCATTTAAGGTAATAAGATTTAGAAGTACAGTACTAACTTTGTAAAGCAGGTTTTGATGTTGCCAACAGTCCACTGCCTGGAGAAAATAGAGTTGAAGTTTGATCTGATGAACTCAATAATGACGAATCTTCTGTGAATACGACCTGGGTCCTTTGAAATTGTTCATCGTTAGTTGGAAAATTAAGGGGTATCAGGTCATCTCCAGAAGTAATAGAAACATATGGTTCTAAAATGTCCATGTTTTCAAGATTGACAGATGTGGCGGAAGTACTAGTTTCTTTAATGTTTGTATCTAAATTAAACAAAAGATATGAGATAATAATAATGTTATACATTTCGTGTTAAATGTTTAAAAAATATTTTAGCTTTGAAAAGAAGTTAGCTTGAAAATATTTTCGAGACTAAAATCTGCCAAATGTTAAATTTTACACCAAATAAAATGTAACTAGCTGACCCGTGCGAATATTTTGCAAGTTCAGAGTAGGCCTACATTTACCTGATTTAACACGTTGATTTAATTCAGTTAATTAAGTTTATTTATTTACATTGGTTTATAAATAACAGTTTCCCTATACAATCTTACAGTGTAAACAATCTAACTAACAGCTGTCATGCTAGTTAAACAGATGGTTAATAGATGGCGCCTTTCATTAGGAACATACAAAGTATAATGTAAACGTTTTTTAATCAATTTTTGTTATTAATACATGAATTTTAAGCTGTTTGTATATTTTTCCAGTGTAGCGGTTAAGGAAAGCTTTAAAATGAAGCCTCATTCATGTAATTTGATGATGTATTAAGGAAGTTATGGCGTACCGACAAAAAAATGGCCTTGAGAAATAATATATGCGATAAGCTTAGTTAAAATAATACAATGAAAATAATCCAAGAAATTATTGTGTACGGCATGTTTATAATATTCAAAGTCAAATCAGCTTGTATAGTAGTTTTGAAATACAAAACATATAGGTTTTTGTAAAAATAAAATCCAGCATTAAAACCATATGCTCGAAATTTAATGGTTAGCTTCTATAGAGATTTATATTGGAAACTATTATACTGATTTTTATTAAACCGTTTCTCATATTTGACTGATTTATATTTTATAATATATAAACATTTTAAATGAAAAAAGGGGATTTTGTTAATTATAATTGTTTTATATTATATATTGAACCAGTGTTAATAAATAGCATACAAAAACTTCACAAAAGTGATTCTAACATAATAGTATACCAGGGGAGACCCCTGCGTGCTCCGCGAGCCAACCCCCGATTGAACCTTATGAAACATATGTTATGTTTTATTTATAATAAAGAAGTAGGATTAATAATAATAATAACCTCAACGCTAAGATGGTAAATAATGTTAAATGTTCAAATCAAATTATTCCGTAGGTATATTTTATAACAGCAGTTATAATAATAAAGGTTAAAAGAATCGGCAAGGCTTAGGTATATAGCCTACTTTAAAAAAAACCTAACCAGACCGAGCATAAATTAGCTGTTTTATTTGGCAGCTGACTCAAACTCATTAAACATTATCTCCATAAGATTAACATGGGAAATTTGAAGGATTGTATACCGGGGCTCCTTCTCGGGTGAATAGCGGCTGAACGGATGATAATATATAAGACTTGACATATCTGTGAATGATTATGTTCAGTTTTTGATCCAAATTAGCTGTTTTATATATAATAGGTTTGTAACAACCAATGTTTGAATTGAATTAAAATACAGTTAGCATTTTTCGTTGATTTTTGTTTGTGTTTGTTTTTAGTTTGTCAATGTAACCTCAAAAAGGTAATAATACATTTGATACTGATTTGATCCAAATCAGTTGTTGATCAAAATCAGCTGTTTTAAGCTTTTCATACGAACAGCTGTTTTTGTGTCCTTGATAAAATCAAAAGAAATATTTCTTCTTCTTCCTTAAGATTAACATTGAAACTTTGAGGGCCACTGGGGCGTAGCCCTAATGTCCTAGGACTTCGGTAAATGCTTGATGACATATCTACAGGTAATAAGACACATTTTAAAACAAAAATCATCAAAATCGGTCCATTAGGAGAGGCTGGGCGATTGGAAATAGGTTTTGACCAAATTCTTTTAATATATCTAGATTATAGCAAGCAGCTGTTTTATCTGTTATTTTATTCAATTGGTTGCTATAGTAATTCATCAGTCTAGGCCTAACCTAAGAATTTACAAATATTGAAATAAAAATGTTTTTATAAAAATGAATTTTGTCCACCTTGTGTTCGCTTGAAACTCATCCGATACCTATAGGTATTTTTATATTTTAGGTATGGTTAGGTATTTTTATAATTAATTATTTAAATGAAAGCTAGTACTCCACTGAAGGTTCTTAGACAAATACATTTTGGGTAACATAATTTGAACTGGAGATATAGATCTTTAAATAAAGTTGAATTTAAGAAAAATTGAAATCTATGATGTTTGGTGGTTCATACTCGTCTTAAACTTGACCGATTTGAATGATCTCTATTTCATATGAAAGCCTATAATTCAATGAGTAGTTCAAGACCAAAACTAACTATGTAGGCCTATCTTGATTAAATCCCAAGATATAAGAAAAACAAATTATATCTAAAAAAATACTGCAAATTTGAAATTCCCATAAGAAATGTATGGGGAGGAATTTTTGTTTGATTATAAGTCAAGTTATGCGATAGATAAATGAATGCGGATGCTTGATGGCAAGTCTGTGCGAGCATACTTTAAGATTTCAATTATATGAAAATCGGTTGGGTATAAGAGCCGAAAGGACTCGGAAAAAAATACCGATATTTGTTAATATATAGTACCTGGGCGACCGAGCATTACTCGGTATTTTTGTTAATTGTGTTTTTTTTTTATAGGAAAATGTATGTAAATACAAATCAGGTAAGTACTGTTTTGTAGGCCTACTCATAACTCGCGAAATATTAGCACGGGTCAGCTGATTTCAAGCTTAAAACAATTATAACCTTTAAGACAAAAAAAAAATTTATAGGAGACAGCTGATGGAAATATTATAGGAAACAGCTGATGTTTGTCATATGTATCCTATTGATTTTAAATTACATAACCCCAATGTTAAAAATTTTCAATTTTCAAATGAGTTTTTCAGAAAAATACGAGTTTTCCTGAGGTAGTGGTTTTCACCAATCGATTTTTTAGTCCCAAAAGCCTCTAATCCCAAAGTTTCAGCAAAATCCTTCCGCTGGATCTCGAGATTGCTCGTACAAACACACAAACAAACAAACAAACAGACATTGCTCGTATTAGAGTATATATAGGATTAGTTAGATATAAAAGTAGTATTATTATATACATAAATGGCCAACATTCAAATTGAAACTTACCTTCAGATATTGGTATGTTGGTAGACAGAAGCGGTATTAATTCACCACGGGGATCAACAACATAATTAGTCCAACTCTGTTGCCCTGGATCTGAAATTAATGCATTTATTTTATACATATTCATACATTTAAGAATAACAACGTGTGAACTTGTATTAAAAGTCATGAAAAAGTATTGAATTTCTTAACAATTTAAAGACATTACGGACTATATCATTTTTTTAAACTGCAAAGTAATTTACTGTCTATGAAAATTAAGTTCATAAGATAGGGTAAAATTTATATAACTACAAAGCACATTTAAATAATCTATACAAAATCTGTAATGGTTTCAATAATTTCTTTTAGTAGTGTTGTTGAAAATCTAAAACCCAAAACCCTGGTTTCAAAAACCCAACAGCGTATTGTTTAATATAGATAATAGATATTTAGCTGAAAAAGAATACTTAAAATATTCTTATTTTACTATTTTAATGTTCAAAACTAGTAAAAAATCACAGGCTGATTAATTATTAGATTCACATCACAAATACATAATTTAAAAACTAACTATTTAAAAACAACATTAAGGCCTACTAACTTATCTAGACCTACCTATCTATGCTGACGGGGACTTTTGGTATTGATAGATCAAATGATTTAGAAGTTATTAATATTATAGTGAAGAAATTAATAATCGAATAAGTTTATGTTATACAAAGATATACGAATGTTTCCGAAGGGTAACAAATAGGTACCTCTTCTTTAAATTTGTATAAACAAATATGTTGATGATAAATGGTTGTATTTATATACAGTTTATAACCTCAAAACAAATTTTATGCCGTATATTACAGCATACATTAATTTTATAACCCATATTTTAAAAAATCACAAGAAATTATAACGATTGAAGTTGTAAACATAACCCCAAACTATATTCTACACTGGGTTTGTTTTAAGTATTACAGATGATGGGTGAAATTAGTTGTTATTTGTTACTCGCGTAGGCCTACGTGAGTACGAACGGACGTACACTCGCTTTTATAGGAGTTGATAAGCTTAAGACTTGGAAAGCTTATTTTGTATTAGTTTTTTGGTTGTTAAATATTACCTACTGTTTTTAATCCAGTTAAATTATTAAATTAATATGTAAGCTTACCGTCTCTTGTTTGCACTCCAACATCTGAGTACTTCATCTCAGTCTGAGTGTATCTTTCTGCTACAAAGTTTTCAGTTTGCACACTTTGTTCAACTCCAAGAAGATTTCTATACTGTCTTTTAATGTGATCGTGTTCTTTTAAATCTTTCAGCAAACGTTCCAAATCGTTCTTTTCTAATAAAGAAAACAAGTTTATTCAATACAATAAAGTCATGTTCAATTTGTTATAGTATTACATTTATTAACACTCGGGGAGATGACCATGGTCTGTGTCACCATGGCGTTTATTTAATTTTTTGTTTTATCTTTGATGTGTCAAGAAATGATGTCAAAAAGTATAAAAAAATGTCCTTATCGTAAGCTCATTATGTGTGTTTATGGTAGGTGTAAGTTATATCTAGTCCCAGAGTTTTACAGAAATGATAAGTTACACAATTTTGTAGTCGCCAAAAGTAATAATAGTCTATTAGAATGTGCTCAATAAGTAAAACATTATCTGGATGTAAGTGGCTAAGTAGTTTTATTATTGATCAATGAATTTCAATCTTTATAAAGCATAACAATGCCAAAAATATAAAAGTAGTTTTGCGTGAAAATTTACAGCTTACTTCACGTATATGTATATATAGAGAGATAAATAAATGTAAACTGTAATTAAATTTTAAAGTGATATGTAATTATATATTGTTCTAGTATTTGGTAATTTAATAGCATTTATAATTTGCCGAGGGTGTAGGTTTTATAATATCCATACCTCCTTTGTGAACAACAATTGCATGGCATTCCTTCGTATTGTATACCAGGGTTTGTAGTTGAGGTTTTGTAGATGGCCTTAAATCGTTGGACGGTATCAAAAGAAATTCGTTTGTTTCCAAAATATCGACTATTGAAAAGTCATATCTAAAAAATAAAGAAATTATATCTATTAAACTATATACTACCTTAAATTAGGCCTATTAATTTTCAAACATAAAAACAAAGGCTTTGGTAAACTATACAGGGTGATTTGCATGATGTTCCGAGTAGTTACTTTCTGAACTGATTCCATTAGCAAAAATAATGAAAAACGTTCATGTAAACACAAGTCCGGAAATGCTTTGTTGGAGAGTAACAGCTGGTGAAAGATTACTGAAATATGTAGGGCGTTAATTATGGTGAAAATTTAAATTTAGTAAGTTAAATTTATTTTTTCGTGCAGAATTGACGAAGCAAAGCTAACAATACATATTTCCGACCATTTACTGTAAACCTTATTAGAAGTTATTGTTATTTATTTTATTGCTTTATCAATTAAATGTTAAAATTAATTTAATTAAAATTTATATTACAAAAATATTACGTTTTAATGTCTACTGTAGTTTGCTTTATTGAAAAACGTATTTTTTACAGTTTGTATTTGACTTTATTAGCCTATTTTACATAATTAAATTCACTACAAGATTAGTTTTACAAGTTTATTGATTTAGACCCATTTCACAAATTTAATGTACTAAAAATTATTGGAACATTATGTGAATCACCCTATATTATATCTTAAATGTAACAATACGTGGAGGGCCTAATTGAGTAAAAAAAGATCTTGAGTAAAAATGTAGTATTTTCTATGTAGCCTTTTAACATAAAGCAAGACTTAAATTTGTACATTTTCAAATAAAAGTTTGTACTTTACATAAATGATTTCAAATAACTCTAAAACTAATAACTTAAATAACTAAATAATCAAAATATTTTTCTTTGAAATACAAACATATTTTACAAAGATATTTTTTTTATAAATAACCGTTTTTTTTTTAATATTTAGGCTACATACGAGATCTTAAGTATTTAGCCTTTTACATGAAACCAAAACTTTATATTTATATTTCAAAAAGGCAGTATTTTAATTTATCATCAAAAAAGTTACTATCGTAAGAATAATTGTTTTTTAATTGCATAACTATTGATCTATTACAACATTATTGTTTCACTTGTATATCAGAGTTACTGTAAAATTAAATTATGGAAGAATAATTTGCTACATATTATTGTAATATTGTTAATAAGTTACAAAACAAATGTTTCTATTACCTTTTAGAAGATTCTTGACCACTAGACGAGCTTAGTAACGCCAGATTCAATAACTTCTGCCCTCGACTCATTTTAATGGAAAAAGTTTAAAAGCACACAAATGTTACACCGATCACGCCAAAATATGTTTCACGGTATGAATGACACTGAAAGTCTATCAAACTATCAAGTAAGAACACTTGTGAGCCTTGTCCTTAAGTATTTATGCATTTTCCTACAAACCCCTGATTGGTTAAGCAGGGGGATGGGCTTACAGTAACCAATAAGAATGGTAAGATTACTTTAAAAGTGGGGGAGTATCATAGCTGTGATATTATATTAAAACGTCTAATATTGTTTAATATTTATTAAATATTATTTATTTAATAAGAGATTTATTTACTGTAAAATATTTATTTAATTTGGAGATGTGAGTATTATTTTTTTAAAGAGGCCAAATTAAAAAAATCGGGGAAGCAAATTAATGAGGGTCGAAAAAGTTGAATTTTGTCTCATTCTCTTTGTCTTTCTGTTAACTTTATGCAAAAATTGAACATATTTTTTCCGATTATAAAATATCAAAAATAAACAAAAACTAAAATGTTAGATTTTGCTCAAACTAAAAATTTCCTATGCAGTATTAAATTACATTTGATCGATAAACTTTGTATAAGTTCTTCGTAATAGTAATATTGTAGACAAAGTTGAAATGTCAGAACTCATTATTTCCCTTTTTCTACAAAAATCACTATTTTCCTCAAAAAATTCCAACATAAATTAAATATATACTAGGGGAGACCCCTGCGTGCTCCACACGCCAACCCCCGATGGAACCTTCTAAAAATATATGTTATGTTTTATTTATAATAAAGGTGTAGGATTAATAATAACCTCAAAACTAAGATGACCTAAATGTTAAATGTTCAAATCAAATTGTTTCATATATTTTATAACAACATTTATAATAATGGTTAGGTTCAGGTCTACACTTTAAAACCCTAACCTGAAAGCTACACTTACCAAAAAGTTACTATCAATTACCGTATATTATCAATAAATAGGCCTACTATAATATGTCTTATTTGTTTTTAATTAGGATGCAACATAGTTTTTTTTTTATTTTTTTATTTCTTATAGCAAGTTTTTATTGGTTTGTGTGTGTTGAAACGTGTGTTGGTTGAGCCTAGGCCTAACTTAAAATAAATATTATCTTATCTTCTAAAGCGAGAGATAATTGTTTGTCTGCTAAATGGATCTGGAATCTCCGTCTAAGGATTTTTCATTTTTTCATTTTATATGGAGCTTTTGGTCACGAGAAATCGATTGGAAATGGTCACCAGTCTGGGAAAATTCGTTTTCTACGTCTTTTTATTAAATTAAAAAGTGAAATTTGTCCATTTTAAACAATACAAAGCACAGCTGATGCAAATGTTTTCAATGCCATTACAATAATCATCTGCTTTCTTTTAAACTGTACATTTTATTAGAGGTAAGCCTAATGTTGTATCTATTTATAGTTACCATGGCAACGAATACTTCTGCTAAATAAACATACCCTTTATTTAGTTGTTTAATGTTATAGGCCTAACCTAAACGATGTTCACGGAAATTTGCAATAATAGTTATTGACGTGAGCGAACTAGGCCCTAGGCCTAAATCGATATTGAAATATTAAACTTTAATTTAGGCCTGACTTATTTCTGAGGCATAGCGTTGAGATTATGGTTAATCCTTTAAACTGTATTTTTATTACAGGTAATCCTAATGTTGTATTATACCCTTTATTTAGTTGTTTAATGTTATAGGCCTAACCTCAAAACTCAATAATCCAATATTTATTATTGAAATCATAGCCCTGCTTATAATCGAGCTTTAGCTCGGTCTCCTGGTACTTTTGTACTAAAAGCAGGACATCCGAATCAACTGTTTAATGTTATTTTAATCAATTGGTTGCTATGGTAACGAATGTAAATACAGTCAATAAGTTGTTTTTTCAGTCTTGGCCTAACCTAAAATTATGTTTAATTTATTTTATCTGCCTAAACGGCAAAATACACTCATGATTTATGTTTTTGTGAACATCTTTGAATGATATAAGTTTCATCTTTCAATTGTTGTTTTTTAGTTTTTCAGAATGTTGCTTATTTATTGGTAGCCTATTACAGCTGTTAGGCACTATGTGTTTAACGTTCAACTTGATCCTGTGAATTTGATAGTTGAAAGATACTGGCAACCAGCTGGCAACTAATGATTTTCTCTAAGCCAGCTGATTGCTTTTGCTACAATTGTTTTTTCGTAGATGCATAATCACGTGTTTTAATAATCAGCTGGTTAGGGAAACTTAAAGTGATGATAAAATACGTTTTAAAAAGTTCTTTTATTACATTCTAAATGAAATTATTCCAAAAATGTAAGTAAATTGTGCAAATATAGAACGATTAATCTTTCATTTAGAACAAACCGCGTGTAAAACGGTTCAGTGGAAACCTCAAGTGAACTCTTCAATGAAGTGCAAAGTTGAAATTTTACCCCATGTTAAATCTCCATAAGAAAAGTTTATTTTCTATTTTTGACCCAATTAATATAAATATTTTCAAAATACAAATAAACCCTGCACATATAGGACCGCTAACCTTTGTTTTGGTACAACCCGCATGTAAATCGGTCCAGTAGAACGGTCAGGCTCGCTGTCATAAGCTTTAATTTTTTTCCCTATGTTAAATCTCCATAAGAAAAGATTATTTTTCATTTTTGACCAATTAACACAAATATTTTCACAATACAAATAAAAACAAATCGGGTTTTCCACCTGGAAGTGTACATTATTTTGTAAAAACTTCAAAAGGCAGATAAAAAGAAAGCCATACCTTTTAGAGCAGAATGTTTATTATAACACGTTTAATTTTATATCACATGGTTTCTTTCTGTGTTTGACACAAATAAATACATTAGGACCTAATTTATTGATTAAATAAAATAAAATTACCAAAAACATATAAACACCATGGTAAGGATTTAACAGTTAATTATGGCGGCTAAAATATAATTTACTACTTTGTTACGTATTCTACGGAATCTATTTGAAAGTCATTTTAGAAATGTTTTAAAATAACAAAGCTTTACTTTTGTATTGTGTATGATAGGAAGATGTAAATATAAGACAATATATTTCTGCAAAGTTTTTATTTCATGTGTTTACTAAAATTGAAAATAATATCACTTTGTACTGTTAAGATATAAAAAACCTAGCAGATGGCTATAGACGTAGACAAGATTTAGGTATAATCTTTGTGTACATAATTATGTTTGCTGATTGTGTGTTGTGACACCAAGAACTGAGGGCCACCCAAAAAGGCACCTTTGTTTAGACTATAAATCTTACAGATAACAGTAAGGAGAAACAGCCCATGATTTTGACACCATGCTACGAATTAACCTTTGTGATTTTCTAGTTTTGCATATGTATGCCTATGAATAATTAATCACAATTTGAACTGAAAACAGTGATGACGAAATTACTCATAAACATATGAAACAAATATATTGTAAATTAAACATTAATTTTTTTAAATTATTATCGATATGTTTTCCATTACAGCAATATTGTGAGTTGATAGTATAGTCACTTGATTTTACTTGTTCCTATCTACTAATGTATAATTATTTTTTCCCACAATGATTATAATTTTGCTACATTGGCTGGTAGTATGCCTTCGAAACTCTTGGTGTGCAAGTCTAACTCGCATTCCTCAAAACAAATTTATTAGATTTTATTTTAAATCGCATGTTTTATTGAATGTCGGCTCATAATGTTTTCATATCAAACTAATTTGTGTATTTGTTGCTAGGTTTAGAATGGTTAAAATAGTAAACATATTTTGAAATTGGTATTTTAAAAGTACCGTATTTTTAAATTACAAAAAATCTAAAGAGACTCAAAAATAAGACTCAAACATTGACTTATTTTATTCTTGAGGCTCCTTTTATAAATCTAACCATTGGGGTGAGCTATACCCAATCAAAAGTAATTTAACTCATCATTAATTTTCTAATAATTCCAAAATGGTTGAGATCTGGTGAAAAACTCGAGTAAAAAGGTCTCACAACATTGTAATCTATCATAAAATATCATTAAAATTTAAGCACTTTTAATTTAATTTCGTTATTTAATTGCAAGTTTTCATACTTTCCCTTTTTAATTTAAAAATATTTAAAATTGCACATAAGTAGATAAAAATCCTCTATAAAAAAAGCATCCAGATAGAGTTACGTATTAGAAACATAGTATAACATAAGATACATTAAACAAAATGCGGTAAATTAACCTCCGATATTTTAAAATTTATGTATGTACTGAATATTTCAAAATTAACAATATACATTAAACAAATGAACAATAAAATTGCATCGATGATACTTTATAAAAAAAATATAAAATTATTTGTCTATCAGTCGTCTGTAATGATCAATGTGCAAAATACACAATTTTGTATTACTTTCAAAATAAAGGGGGAGGGGGTGTAATTTAGCAAAGTTTTCGGTAAAATATTGAAAGCTGCATATTATAATAATCAAATATAAAATAATAAAATATCGTTTTGTTGTACCTATGTTTGGTACTCACAATTCATAGTAAAAGTTTTATTTCATTATGGTTGTTTAAATAGATGTGGGTTAGTATGCTGTAAATTTATGATACATTTAATTGTGATCCGTTTCTAAAAAATCTATTATGGGAGGCAGACGATCAAGGAATTCTATAAAGGTTCAGATTTTACATTTAAAGTACGGATACACCGGATAAATAATAACCATTTGTAGTTACCATGTAAAGGTTATTATTTGATTAATCATTGAAACTTTTATATTACATACTTAAACATAGGCACATTATATTACTGTGATTAAATACTTATAGGAAATACCAAAGAAAAACTATTAGAATAAATTAGAGAGGTCCTTGCTTAACATGGTAATATTGGTGATATCATTCTTCAAACTTTGCATCGCTCTCCATCCTGTTATCTGTACGTTTAGTCTAAACAGTAATGTGTATAATATACAACTCGACAAAAACAATGAATTGGATTGCAGGCGGGAAGGGGCCTCACTTGGGTTGTCATTCGTAATATCGTTCTCGATTCCTGATTAATTCGTTATGATTTCTTCGCTATGATTAATTCGTCATTAAGGAGTGACCAAAAACATTTTATAGTGGTATAATTGCATGTGATCCAATCTATAAATGAAGTCAAAATGTATTGCTAATTTATCAAATACACAAAAAAAGGAGTTTTATGACTATGTTATATTAAATTAATAATTAGCTACCACACACAGTTACAATAAAGTACGAAACTTATAAAAAATGCTCTAGAAGGTAGAAGATTTTACAATTAATTGGCGACAGGTTGATACTGGACGCAGTGTAATCTATACTAATATATAAAAAAGGTAAAATGTGTTTGTCCTAAATAGACTTATTTCTATTTAGGTAAATTTGAACTGTGTTTGTGTTGTTGGAAAGCTCTTTACAACTATCGGTAATAGCTATCCTCAGGAACTCTTGGCAGAAAATTTAACTCTTTCACACTTCAAGATATTAAAAACAACTATTCTTGTAAACATACAACAATTGTGTTGATTTAGAGTTTATGAATATAATATTTGATAGTTAAAATTGTTTAATCGATGATGTAATATAAAAGTCAACTAAATTTACGCTCCCAAAAAACTTTTAAATAAATCTACCCAAATCAAATAATAGTAGAGATTATTAGCTAATCTATACTCATATTATAAAGAGGTAAAGTTTGTTTGTTTGTTTGTGTGTTTGTTTGTTTGTTTGTATGTAGGGGGTAATCTCTGGCACTACTAAGCCGATTGAAAAAACAGTTTTACTAATAAAAAGCTACACTATCCCTGAGTAACATAGGCTATAATTCATTTCGATAAAAACCTTTTTTTATTCCAATATTTGTAAATTTATTCGGAAAAAATTCTTAGGTTAGGCCCAGAATGATAAATCAACACATGTATTTACATTTATTGCCATAGCAACCAATTGATAACAGATAATATAGCTGTTAGCTCCAATATTTTCATTAACAGCTGATTTCAAAATTTGAAGCAATTATTGTTGCATTTCTAGCTTTTAGGTTAGGGTTTTTAAGTGTAGACCTGAGCCTTGGCTGGTTCTTTTAACCATTATTATAACTGCTGTTATAAAATATAAGACATAATTTAATTTGAACATTTGACATTATTTACGATCTTAGTTTTGAGGTTATTATTAATCCTACACCTTTATTATAAATAAAACATAACATATGTTTTTAGAAGGTTCCATTGGGGGTTGGCGTGCGGAGCACGCAGGGGTCTCCCCTAGTTAGTATATAATATTAAGATGAAATGGGAACCACTAATTAGACAAACTAGATGCTGGATTAAAAGTCAAAATTCAATAGGCACAATTTAAAAGTCAAAAAGTACAATAGCAACGCATAATATACACAAAAAGTAAGAAAATACAATTTTAAACGTTTCCTGTATGAGCTATACTGAAGGGAACCACTAATTAGACAAACTAGATGCTGGATTAAAAGTCAAAATTCAATACGCACAATTTAAAAGTCAAAAAGTACAATAGCAACGCATATAATATACACAAAAAGTAAGAAAATACAATTTTAAACGTTTCCTGTATGAGCAATACTGAAGGGAACCACTAATTAGACAAACTAGAT
>JAGFPH010013605.1:9378-25976 GCA_018207615.1 Philaenus spumarius | reverse complement strand
TTTCCTACAAATTACTTTTATGCATTTCTTGAAATACTCAATAAAGGCAGTCAAAACTTGTCTCTAAATAAAAGATGTGAAAAAACGCGTTTTCAATGTATTTCTTATGGAAAACATGTTTTTTAAAAATTTTCACCATAAATCCTAACATAAACCAACTTTCATAATTATTTGCAAATCTACAGGGACAGAGCTTTTCAACGACCCAGTAATTAATAAAATCGGTCCAGTAGGACTGTAGATGTTTCTGTCTGAAGATTTTTAAAACTGAATTATATAAGAGTAGATAATAAAATTCAGTTGTAATTATAAATTATTCGTCAGCTGTGAGAAATTTGTTATTATTTTTATTATTTCAGTATGTAATTATTAATCTAGGAGTTGATGTTAATAAACACACTATTCTGAACAAGGAAAAGTATATTTGTTAACTTTTATACCACAAGGTATTATTTATAAATATATTTCCACATTATTTGTATGTTTTGGTGTATAAGTTTGAATTTTTTATATTTTAATTTACTGTATGTATGTAGTTTTTTCTCTTTTTTGTAACTAAATAATCGAATAATGTGTTAGTGTTCCTGCGAAGTGATCTGAAGCAAAGTGTTAATTGATACCCATAGTAGGGAACGGAAACTGTTTGTTCCGATCAATATCATTCCTTCTCTACGGCCAACAGAACAATCATAGGGAAATCCGTTTGCAAGTTGTACAGAAAATTGCTAATGAGTGGGAAACATACAAACATTTTATCGTAGGTGATGAATCTTACTCTAGACCAGTGTTTGACGTTCAGCAGTGCCAAACTTTACTTTCTTGAGATGGCGAGTACACTGGATACGTGGAACTACAATGTATTAGAGTACTACACACTAACTATTTACTTCGAGTGCACAGGGAAGTTGCTGGAGAAACTGTGACTTACGATTTTGGTTCTGGCGAAGAAGTGTGTGACTTGATGTTTAGTGGCAATGTTGACTCGGGTCATTATAGCGTTATAAAATCTTCTCATAATCCCCCGGGTTTGAAAAGTAGAAAAAGAAAAGGTAAAAAGTCATTAACTGGGCGTAAAGAGACAACATATCCAAAGAACACTTAGAGAACCATCGAATTAAAAAGTAAATAGCAGTGATTGTGTTAAATGTGCTCTGGAAGTCCCTACAAAAAACACAGTCTCTTTTGAATTAGGACCGTTAAATTGGATATGTCACTACTAAAAATCTATGCATTTCGAGTCGGAACAGACTAACAGGGACACAAATATATTCTTCTTATGTTGTCACAAGGGGAAGGTAAAATTAGGTCCTTATCAAGATTCTGAGTTCATGGAAAATCTTATCAACGGTGCTACATCGACTATAAAAGAAACAAACAAAAAACGTTAAAAAACTATTTGAATAATATAAGATCATACAACTCCGCATTTGCAATGGTGAGTTCTGGAGTCTCACTTATATGAATCAATAACTGGTGGTCTATATAATTTCAAGATTCACAACACTTTTTACCATCGGATTGGACAGTTAATACCCTCTAAAAGTGAACCAAAGTATGCCCAACTTTATATATATGACGTAAACACAGCTGTTACTCACAGAATGGGTCAAAGATCCAATGTGAAATGCCACCAACTGCTGATGCGTGATTTAAGTGACTATCTTTATTCTATCAATCCCTTCATATCTTCATTTAGAACTATGGCAGATATGTGTTGTAAATCTGACTCTGAAATTCTTATGAATATAGTGGAAGACAAACTGTGTGACAGGAGATGCTACAATGATGCCGTTCAAACAGATGTGGCTGCTATTTTCCAGTCAGAAGAGAAACTTGAAACCATAACACACATTCAAGATCTAATGGTGTTCGTAAAATTTCTGTAATTGAGCCATCTTTAGACCCATTGGCCTATCCTATTTTGTTCCCATATGGTGACTTTGGATGGAAACTCCAAACAAAACATGATCATAGCAATAAAAAAAAACATGATCAACGAAAAAAAACTACATTACTGCAGTACGCATCCTATCGGCTTGCGATTCGTCCAAATTTCAGCTTATTGCATAGATCACAAAAACTCTACCTGCAATGGACAGTGGACATGTATTGTAGGATTGAGGGCACACGTTTAAACTATATTCGTTTCAATCAAAGTAACCTACGAGCGCTCAATCAACTTCAATCAAGTAACCTATATCTTGACTATCGCTGACTTTGTTCAAAAAATAAGTGGTCTCCAGAACGATGCTGTTGGAAAACAAATAATCTTGCCTTCATCATTTATTGGATCACCACGGAATATGCATCAAAACTATCTAGACGCTATGGCTACTGTCCAAAAATTTGGGAAGCCATCATTATTTATAACAATGACGTATAATCCACGGTGGCCTGAAATCGTAAAAATCTTGCACCAGGAGAAGCTGCTCATTACAGATTTGGTTGTGCGTGTGTTTCACTGTAAACTAAAAGAACTTATTATGTTCCTCACAAAGAAACACGTATTTGGAGTGATTTGTCTAGATATACACTTACCTGACTAACAGACAGTAATTTTTAAAGAGGAAGAAGAAGATGGTGTTATTGCTGATCCAAAGAAAACTAAATTACAATCATTTTTTGATCTCAATAAAACTGATACAAATGCACGAAATCTTCTGTACAATGAAATTCCTCAAAACTATATTTGGGACATGAAAAATAAAACTTGGGAACGGAGGAAACAGGGAGCACAAAAAACAATAACGAGGTTATACACTGTCAATCCAAAACAACCCGAGCTATACCATCTTCGCCTTATTCTGCTGCATGCCAACATGTTTTGAGGACTTGCTCACATTCAACAGCGTAAGGTACAACTATTTTGTAGAAGCTGCATATGCCAGAGGAATTGCAACCAACAATAACGAATGGCGTGAATCACTCAACAAAGCTAAGGAAACACAAATGCCATCCCAGTTATGTCAACTCTTTGGATTTATTTGTGGACTAAACACTCCAACAAATTCTGCAGAACTTTGGGATGAATTTAAAGATTACAGGTGTGAAGATTTCAAACTACACCATAACATAAAAAGTTCTATAAATTTATGTCTATTGGAAATAGAGAATATTCTTATCATCCATAATACGTCATCTAAAGAACTCAGCTTACCTATTCCTATTCAGTGTACTATCAAAAGCAACACACTCGATGCTCAAAAACAAGACAGTTTATTTAACGAAATGTACAATAAAGCAAATGATGAGCAAAGATTTGTTATTGAAACTGTTTTAGACGCCATACTAAAAAAACCTCTTCTACAAACGTATTTTGTTTAACAGCACATGCAGGATATGGAAAAACATTTTGGCAAAAAACTTTACTATGCAAACTAAGATCAATGCAAATACAGTGTATTCCATGTGCATTCAGTGGCATTGCAGCCAGCCTTCTAGATGGAGGTCGCACTCATCACAATATCATTCTTTAAACTGCCAATACCCATCTTGGAGAACTCAACATCTGGTATCAAACCAAACACTCCTGAG
The DNA here is from genome assembly GCA_018207615.1 of Philaenus spumarius. NCBI lineage: Eukaryota > Metazoa > Arthropoda > Insecta > Hemiptera > Aphrophoridae > Philaenus > Philaenus spumarius. The sequence goes on along the minus strand of JAGFPH010013605.1, from coordinate 22,442 downwards.
GCTAAAATAATTAAAGAATCTTCATTAATAATTATAGATGAAATATCTATGTGTCCTGTATATGTTTTAAACATTGTTGATAGATTACTTCGAGATCTTATGTGAAAAGAAAATAAGGAACTACTGTTTGGTGGAAAAGTTGTCTTATTGTGTGGAGACTTTCACCAAACACCACCAGTAGTGCCACACTAGGTCCAGCCATGATAATTGAACAATGCGTTAAATCTTACAAGCACTGGGGGTGTTTTAAACAACTGAGTTTGTCTAAAAACATGAGAGTATTGAATAGTGAAATAGAATTTTTAAAGTTCCTCAGAACAATCGGTGATGGTGAACCAAACAGAGAATTTGATTTGGGAGAGGATATAATGAAAATACCCACCCAGTTAATTACTTCTGGCTCAGTAATTGAAGATATTTATGAAGATCTTAATAAATTAATCGCAACGTCAGACATTACTGAGAGAGCTATACTAACACCAAGGAATGAAGACTTTTTATTAATTAATGACTTAATTTAAAAAAAGTTACCTGGTGAAGAAATAGACTACTTTAGTATTGACAAGGTGATAACAGATGATGACATGGCTCACACTACATTCCCAACTGAATTTCTCAACAGTTTGACTGTAAGTGGCTTACCACCTCACAAACTGGCTTTGGAAAAAATATTATAGTAATGCTAATCAGAAATCTGAACACCTCTAAAGCAATAATTAACGAAACAAGAATGCGAGTGAAAAACCTGTACCACAACTCAATAGATTGTGAAATTCTGACGGGAACTTCGATTGGGCAAAGCATTCTTATCCCAAGAATTCATCTAACAACTTCTGGAACTTTATTGCCATTCAAACTTGAAAGAACTCAGTTTCCCGTAGTCCATGCGTTTGCAATGACAATAAATAAGGTCCAAGGGCAATCAATCGCAAAAATCGGTGTATACCTACCAAAACCCTAAATAAAATACTAAGATAAACAGTATATGTTAATTATGTCTTTTATTGCTGAAATTATTCCCGTAGCGGAGCACGGGCGGTTAACTAGTTATTTTAATAACCTCATTTTCAGTATGTAATAAAATTATTAATGTAGAAGTTCCTGTTTATAAACACACGATTCTGAGCAAGGAAAAGTATATTTGTTAACTTTTATACCACAAGGTATTATTTATAAATTTATTTGAACATTATTTGTATGTTTTGGTGTATAAGTTTGAACTTTATATATTTTAATTTATTGTAGTATATGTATTTTTGTCTTCTTTTTTTAAACTAAATACCGTAATCGAATAATGTGTTAGTGTTCAATTATTTACGTCTATTTATAGTCAGCCGTTTCCTATGATATTTCCATTATCAGCTGATTTCAAACTTGAAAAAATAAATGTATCTGTATTTTTCTAACATTGTGACCAAAGCCATAATATTTGTTGAAGTAAAAATAACACACACCATCTATACTAATATTGTAAAGAGGTAAAATTTGTTTGTTTGTATGTAGGGGGTAATCCCTGGAACTACTGAACCAATTGGAATTGTTTTAAATAAAAAGGTACACTATTCCTGAGTAACATAGGCTAGAATTCATATTGATGAAAACGTTTTTATTTCACTATTTGTAAATTTAGTCGGAACTTAACAAATTCACAGGATCAAGTTGGGCGTTAAACCCATAACGTCTAAACGCTGTACGGTAATACAAATAAATAAGCAACATTATGAAAAACAAAAAAACCACAATTGAAAAATGAAACTTATATCATTCAAAATGTACTGTGCAAAGATGTGCACAAAACCATAAATTAAATTGCCATTAAGGTAGATAAAATAAATTAAACATAATTTTAGGTTAGGCCTAAAATGTTTTGAACCAACATAATAATTATTTTCTTGAATGTGTTTACATTCATTTCCATAACAACTAATTGAATAAAATAACAGATAAAACTGTTTTTGTATTGGATGTCCAGCTCAGTACAAAATAATATTTTAAGTTAGGCCTAGACTGAACCAACACATGTTTCAACACACGCAAACCAATCAAAACTTGCATTATGGAATTTAAAAATAAGAAAACACTATGTTACATCCTAATTAAAAATAAGTAAGACATATTATAATTTAATAGTAGGCCTATTTATTGATAATATACGGTAATTGATAGTAAATAACCAATATTAAGGGGGCGCTTACCCTGCCGCCATATTGAATCTGATTGCCATAAGAGCAATGCTACAGAATAAGTCATTTTTTTCCGTTAATTCGTGGAATAAATTTAAAATTTTGGTTTCATTTTGAAGTACTATCATATGCGGATGTTGATTGCCGAATACATTTTCAAAATCCGTGTTATTGTTTTCATAAACGTATGATATAAATAGTAAACTTTATTAATTTTTTACTCAGTTGCAAAAAGAGATATTGCAAAAATTCTTAGCAATCAACACCAACAATCTATTTTACTTTAAGAAAAAAAATACAGCTTTCGTTTTTTGACAAAAACAACACAAAAATATGCTTAATAGTGAAGGTATGTTTTGGTTATTTAACATTGAAATTGGTACCCAACTTCGCCGTTTTGAATGTAGAGAGCCGAGCCTTAACAGCTTATTTCTAAATCTTAAACAACTATATTTGTATTTCTATAACTTTTTGATTAGGTTTTTTATTAGGTGTAGACCTGAGCCTTACTGGTTCTTTTTACCTTTGAATTCCTTAGAATTTACGTTTTTTCTAAGGGCTACGACCTAAAGCTCTTCAAAGGTTGAGTCAATACAATTCTTATGGAGGAATAAATTCAGTTTTTATACACAGTTGAAAGTCTGAGTTCTCAGTGACTACTGAACCCATCTTCAAGATTTATGTGTCAAATTAAAGGGGATAGTGAGTAGGTTTGCCGAATTTCCTAAGAATTGACGTCTTTTCTAAGGGCTACTACCTACAGCCCTTCAAAGGTTGAGTCAACAATTTTATTCTTATTAAAGAATAATAAAATTCATTTGTTATTATAAATTATTCGTCAGCAGTTTAATATTTGTCAGCTGTGAGAATTTTTTATTATTTTTATAACCTCACTTTCAGTATGTAATTAATTATTAATCTAAGAGTTCCTGTTAATAAACACACTATTCTGAACAAGGAGAAGTACATTTGTTAACTTTTATACCACAAGGTATTATTTATAAATATATTTGAACATTATTTGTATGTTTTGGTGTATAAGTTTGAACTTCGTATATTTTAATTTACTGTGTGTAGGGCCTACGTAGTTTTTTTCTCTTTTTTGTAACTAACTAATCGAATAATGTGTTAGTGTTCCTGCGAAGTGATCTGAAGGAAAGTGTTAATTGAGTTTAAGTTTGAGTATGGAACGTGAAATAATACCCATAGTAGGGGACGGAAACTGTTTGTTCCGATCAATATCATTCCTTCTCTACGGCCAACAAAACAATCATAGGGAAATCCGTTTGCAAGTTGTACAGAAAATTGCTAATGAGTGGGAAGCATACAAACATTTTATCTTAGGTGATGAATCTTACTCTAGACCAATGTTTGACGTTTAGCAGTACCAACGTCTTTACCAGTGCCATCTTTACTTTCTCGAGATGGCGAGTACGCTGGGTACGTGGAGCTACAATGTATTAGTGAACTTACACCCTAACTATTTACTTCGAGTGCACAGGGAAGTTGCTGGAGAAACTGTGACTTACGATTTCGGTTCTGGCGAAGAAGTGTGTGACTTGATGTTTAGTGGCACTGTTGACTTGGGTTATTATAGCGTTATAAAACTTTCTCATAATCCCCAGGGTGTGAAAAGTACAAAAAGAAAAAGAAAAGGTAAAAAGTCATTAACTGGGCGTAAAAAGACAACCAGATCCCAAAAAACTTAGAGAACCATCGAACTAAAAATGTAAAGAGCAGTGATGGTGTTAAATATCCTCTGGAAGTCCCTACAAAAAACACAGACTCTTTTGAATTAGGACCGTTAAATTGGATATGTCACTACTGCAAATTTATGAATTTAGAGTCAGAACAGACTAACAGGGACACAAATATATTCTTCTTATGTTGTCACAAGGGGAAGGTAAAATTAGCTCCTTATCAACATTCTGAGTTCATGGAAAATTTAATCAACAAAAAAAATGTTCAAAAAACTATTAGAATAATATAAGATTATACAACTCCGCATTTGCAATATTGAGTTCTGAGTCTCACTTAGATGAATCAACATCTGGTGGTATATATAATTTCAAGATCCAGGACTCTTTTTACTATCGGATTGGACCGTTAATACCCTCTAACAGTGAACCAAAGTATGCCCAACTTTATATATATACGACGTAAACACAGCTGTTACTCACTGAATGGGTTAAAGATCCAATGTGAAATGCGACCAACTGCTGATGCGTGATTTAAGTGACTATCTGTATTTATCAATCCCTTCATATCTTCATTTAAAACTATGGCAGAAATGTGTTGTGAATCTGACTCTGAAATTTTTATGCATATAGTGGAAGACAAACTGTGTGACAGGAGACGCTACAATGATGCCAATCGAACAGAAGTGGCTGCTATTTTCCGGTCAGAAGATAGTGCTTCTCCTGGGGAGAGAAACTTAAAAGTGTATTCAAGATCTAATCGTGTTCGTAAAATGTCTGTAATTGAGCCATCTTTAGACCCATTAGCCTATCCTATGTTGTTCCCATATGGTGATTTTGGATGGAAACCCCAAACAAAACATGATCGTAGCAATGTAAATCAACGAAAAAAAACTACATTACTGCTGCAGTACGCATTCTATTGGCTTGCGATTCGTCCAAATTTCAGCTTATTGCATAGATCACACAAACTCTACCTGCAATGGACAGTGGACATGTATTGTAGGATTGAGGGCACACGTTTAAACTATATTCGTTTCAATGAAAGTAACCTACTTGCTGACCTATATCTGAATATCGCTGACTTTGTTCAAAAAAGAAGTGGTCTCCAGAAAGATTCTGTTGGAAAACAAATAATCTTGCCTTCATCATTTATTGAATCACCACGGAATATGAATCAAAACTATCTAGAAGCTATGGCTATTGTCCAAAAATTTGGAAAGCCATCATTATTTATAACAATGACGTGTAATCCACGGTGGCCTGAAATCGTAAAAATCTTGCACCAGGAGAATCTGCTCATTACATACCAGAATTGGTTGTGCGTGTGTTTCACTGTAAACTTAAAGAACTTATTATGTTTCTCACTTATTGATATACTAGCTGACCCGTGCGAAGCATTCGCATTCTAACAAACTTACTTAAATCCCACTTAATTAAAGTACACACCGTACATTTAGTATCGTATAGTGCGTCAATGTGAATAGCAATGTAGTGGCGTAACGGCAGCTCTCCAGCTGGGTATTGTTATCATCAGTGTTGCCAAACGCCAGGAAAATATCCCTACAACTTACTTGATCTTACATCACTGTTACTTTCTTTTCTTTTATTTCTTTTTTTTTTCGTATAATTGTATTTTGTATATTTTTCCAGTGTAGCGGTTAAGGAAAGCTTTAAAATTATGGCTCATTCATGTAATTTGATGATGTATTAAGGAAGTTATGGCGTAACGACAAAAAAATGCCCTTGAGAAATAATATATGTGATACTATTGAATTCTAGAAACGTGGCTTATCCCATTCTCATATTTTATTGACACTAGACAATAATGATCAGATACAAAATATTGCAGATATTGACAAATTTGTTTCTGCTGAAATTCCTGACCAAATAGCTTTTTACAAATAGGTGCAAAATCACATGGTACATGGACCATGTGGCTCACTAAACTTAAACTCCCCATGCATGGTTGAGGGAAAGTGTTCAAAACATTTCTCAAAAGCTTTCAACAACAGCACTAGAGACAATTTAAATGGTTATCCTGAATATAAACGCAGCGATAACGGCATTACTGATGACGTTCGTGGACATACTATAGACAATAGATATATAGTTCCATATAATTCATACCTTCTAATTAAGTTCAACTGTCATATAAACGTAGAAGTATGCACAACCTGTTAAAAGCATTAAATACATATACAAGTATGTGTACAAGGGATATGATTGTGCAACACTAAATTTCTCAAAACAAAACAGCAGTGTTCTGGTGTATGATGAGATTGATTCTTACCATAACGGCCGTTATGTTGGTTCAAATGAAGCAGCTTGGCGTATATTTGAATACGAAATGCATTTTCAAACTCACTCAGTGATTCGTCTAGATATACACTTACCTGACCAACAGACAATATTTTTTAAAGAGGGAGAAGCAGATGGTGTTATTGGTGATCCAAAGAAAACTACATTACAATCCTTTTTTGATCTCATTAAAACTGATACAAATGCACGAAATCTCCTCTACATTGAAATTTCTCAAAACTATATTTGGGACATGAGAAATAAAACTTGGGAACGGAGGAAACAGGGAGCACGAGGTTGTACACTGTCAATCCAAAACAACCCGAGCTATACCATCTTCGCCTTATTCTGCTGCATGCCCGTGGGCCAACATGTTTTGAGGACTTGCTCACATTCAACAGTGTAAAGTACAACTCTTTTGTAGAAGCTGCATATGCCAGAGGAATTGCAACCAACAATAACGAATGGCGTGAATCACTCAACGAAGCTAAGGAAACACAAATGCCATCCCAGTTACGTCAACTCTTTGGATTTATTTGTGGACTAAACATTCCAACAAATTCTGCAGAACTTTTGGATAAATTTAAAGATTACATGTGTAAAGATTTCAAACTACAACATGACATACAAATTTCTATAAATTTATGTCTATTGGAAATAGAGAATATTCTAATCACCCATAATACGTCATGTAAAGTACTCGGCTTACCTATTCCTATTCAGTGTACTATCAAAAGCAACACATTCGATGCTCAAGAACAAGACAGCTTATTTAACGAAATGTACAATAAAGCAAACGATGAGCAAAGATTCGTTATTCAAACTGTTTTAGAAGCCATACTAAAAAAACTCTTCTACAAACGTATTTTGTTAACAGCACATGCTGGATGTGGAAAAACATTTGTGCAAAAAGCTTTGCTATGCAAACTACGATCAATGCAAATACAGTGTATTCCATGTGCATTCAGTGGCATTGCAGCCAGCCTCCTAGATGGAGGTCGCACTCTTCACAATATCTTTAAACTGCCAATACCCATCTTGGAGAACTCAACATCTGGTATCAAACCAAACACTCCTGAGGCTAAAATAATGAAAGAATCTTCATTAATAATTATAGATGAAATATCTATGTGTCCTGTATATGTTTTAAACATTGTTGATAGATTACTTCGAGATCTTATGCGAAAAGAAAATAAGGAACTATTGTTTGGTGGAAAAGTTGTCTTATTGTGTGGAAACTTTCGCCAAACACTACCAGTCCAAACACGCTGGTCCAGAAACGATAATTGTTCAATGCGTTAAATCTTACAAGCACTGAGGGTGCGTTAAACTACTGAGTTTGTCTAAAAACATGAGATTATTGAATAGTGAAATAGAATTTTCAAAGTTCCTCAGAACAATCGGTGATGGCCAACTAAACTTAGAATTTGATTAGGGAGAGGATATAATGAAAATACCCACCCAGTTAATTAGTTCTGGCTCAATAATTGAAGAAGATCTTAATAAATTAATCGCAACGTCAGACATTACTGAGAGAGCTATACTAACACCAAGGAATGAAGACTGTTTATTAATTAATGATTTAGTTAAAAAAAGTTACCTGCTGAAGAAATAGACTACTTTAGTGTTGACAAGGTGATAACAGATGATGACATGGCTCACACTACATTCTTAACTGAATTTCTCAACAGTTTGACTGTAAGTGGTTTACCACCTCACAAACTGACTTTTGAAAAAAATACTATAGTAATGCTAATCAGAAATGTGAACACCTCTAAAGCAATAATTAACGGAACAAGAATGCGAGTGAAAAACCTGTACCACAACTCAATAGATTGTGAAATTCTGATGGGAACTTCGATTGGGCAAAGGATTCTTATCCCAAGAATTCATCTAACAATTTCTGGAACGTTATTGCAATTCAAACTTGAAAGAACTCAGTTTCCCGTAATCCATGCGTTTGCAATGACAATAAATAAGGCCCGAGGACAATCAATCGCTAAAATCGGTGTATACCTACAAACACTCATTTTTCCCTACGTTGCAGCCAGTATAGCAAGATCATTCAATGGCTTACGTTACTACATATGGGATACAAAGGATCAAGGGCACCTAAGGAATGACCAAAATGTCCATACAATAAATATAGTATACAAAGAACTTTTGTAAAATTGAAACGAAGCGTAGTTTGTTTAATCTATTTTGACCTTAAAATACAAAAATATAATTAAGAGATATTTCCAATAATCTCGTAGATTTATGCATTAATTTGTTATAATGTAAAAATTACTAAGAATTTTTAAAAATAAAATAATACTTTTTTCGATATTTTTTTTTTTTTATTACAGGATAAATCACAAACAACGAATGTATGAATATACATGAACAATTGACATCTGCTATTCAGAAGTAGCTTATTAGGTTATCAGCATTGCGCAGTTCGTACAATATTTATCGAATGAAACTGGTAATAATATGAAACTTTCATTTGGTTTAACTATCTGTTGATATCTATTTGATTAACATCAATATTTATACAGGCCAACTATCAGTTGTGTTTTATGTACAAAAAAAAGCATCCCCTAAATAAAATACAAAGATAAACAGTATATGTTAATTATGTCTTTTATTGCTGAAATTATTCCCGTAGCGGAGCACGGGCGGTTAACTAGTAAAACTTTAAGTTTGGGACTCTGTTATTCAAATTATTATTCCTTAAAATGGGTCTAAAAACTTTCAATCCCTATATTGCCGAAAGCACTACAACTAAAAGTTTGTACACAATCACAACTATTTGTATGTTTATTGGTATAAATTACAGGAAAACTATATTTAATCTTTACCATTTGCGAAAATTTGTGATAAGTTTGTTTCAGATGTATGTAAGATAATATTATGTTTGAAGTTATCGAGAAGCCACTTTCTCTTTCTGGTCCCCTCCATTAATGTATAGGCTAATTTATTCTCACCATTGTTAGTCTTTATTAGTTATTGTGTATAAAATATTATGACGAGTTGATGGGTCTGCAGGCCGGCAAGCGGTACGGAAACCATGACGTGAGGGTTTTACATTTATTTCTACATTAAAGTTTTGTGTAACCAAAGCAAATTATTGTAAGTTAGTCAAGGGTTTAAGCTTAATTAGTTTTCATTTAGACAGTTTTGTGCTTTTAACCAGCTTTGATATTTAAATTTTAGTTTTAAGAATTACATTTCAAATCTATTTATATATTCGATATTTCTTTATCATAATACGATATAGAAATTCTATTATTAGAAGAAATATACCCTTTTTACCTTACTCGAATCCAATTACTGTATCCTTTTAAATGGCTACAGTATAATTTACTTTTAATGAATACACTTGAAATGTATTATTTAATCATGTGTTTTATTCTTGAGTATCTTTTCTAAATTAACTGATTGGGATCTGAAGCTGCTCACAGTTTACAAACACCAAAATGTACTTAAGTTTAATTTATAAAGCCTATTTAAAAAATATATATATAAATACGTTAGTGATGTTTTATTGTTGCATAGAATAAATTGTGAGGTGAATAAAGCTACAACAATATTTTAATATTGTTTTTGTAATCCCTTAAGACGTCGAGAATAAAAATGGCTACAACTAGGAACTGGATAAAATTTATCAAAGGAGCAATACATTTTAGGATTATAATATAACAGTTTAGGATCTTTTTAATATTGAGTATTACGGGAAACTCGATCGTCTGCGTCTGGGAGCAGTATCAGCTTATAATTAATGTTATTAAAAAGTACTATAAAAACACTATAGATAGAACAAACAAATATCAACATATTTTGTTGTATGATAAATTCCATTATTGGTACCAAATAAACATGAAGTAGTTAATTTAATGTAAATACTTGTATTTGCACAAATTTTCAAGTTTTAGAAGGAATCTTCCATGCATTCATCTCACTACAATGTTTATATACTAACCAGAAACCTCTTCGTAAGTTTTTACAGGCAATACGCCATTTCGTATTTTTAAAAGAAAAAAACATTATGCAATAATATTATTAACTATGGGTGTAGATAATATATTGAGTTCAAATTTGACTTAATTGTTTTGTGTAATATTTAAAATTGTACATCACCAATAATGTTTAGACTAGACAAATAAAAGTTAGACGAGACAAAACATTTTCCTTTTTCACGACTATCAAAACGGTAGTTCCTATTCCTGTATATTTTTTAGCTTAAAACACAGAAGAGTTATCGCTTGGAAACTTAAAGAATAAAAACGTCTGTCACTAAGTATTGTATCTGTATTTTTAGTAAAATCGGTAGAATGCTTTTCCTCATTATGTTTTTAAATTATCAAAATTTTAAACATATTTTTGTTTTACACTAAACTCGAACACTTTCAAGAAAAGTCGTTATATTTTACTCGACTTTATATTTTGATCGTTCATTTGGTCGTTTAATTTCATCTGCTCTTTGATTGGCCGATAATAATTAACTTATTCTGCCATTTAAAGGAAGAAAAATGTTTAGTTTCTAGTAAATTGTCTATTAAGTTTATTATATTTATAATATTCAAAGTTATGAAAATACCAATATAAAATTGTTGTTTCGTTGTCACTTTTAAAACGTTATTATGTAAGCCAAATTTTAATTTAATGTTTTTTTTATTATTTCTATAAAAAGAATACAATCTTGTTAATATAAGGTCTTGAAATGCATGAAAGGTACATCCTAATTTCAAATAGTGCTATATAAAAAAAACAAAAACAAAAAAAACAGTTAGAGCACACAAATTGAGTTACTTGCGTAAAATGTAAATGCCAGTTCAAATTATAACTTCCTACGTTTTAAAAGCATGTTAAATATAAGTAAAACATTTAATAGCAGACAAATTATGCACAAACTTCGCACCCACACAACATTGTAAAGTTCACTGCCCTTCTATTTATTCGATGCACGAGTATTATATTGTATTTTTCCAAATGTATATTTGATTGTAATATTTGTCACTCTCACCACACCTTTAATATTCAGCCCACCCACACATTTTAGGCCGAAATTGTACTAATTGTACAGTTAAAGACTCAATAAGTTAATTTCCTTTTCTGATCGTACTAATTAATAAAAGGGAAAGTAGTACAAATCAAAAATGGCGGTTTAGGCGTGGCCATATTCGAGACCATTAGAATGCGCCACTATCTTGTTTTAAATCAAGAGATAACCTTGCATACTTGGTGACCTTTTTTACTTGACCTTTTCCTTGTGCAATGCAGGATATGGACTGAACAAAGGTGAACAGCTCAACCCTGTTCTGCCCCAATGGCATGTTCCTAACTGTAACAACTTCTGTTTGTCGTAGAATCTTATGGGTCCTTAAATCAATAATGCATAACAATTTTCAGTGAAAGAAACAATGAAAATTTGCTCATTGGAAATTATTTTGAAATATACTCAAGAAGCAAATTGCAATGAAACCAAAAATATTAAAGCCGGTGGTATATTAATATTGGTTCTGAATCTTTTGATTTACCAAACATGTCGACAGTGAGTACTATTTGCGATTGTATTTGTACATAAATGCCCTTACCATAGCTTTGATATTTTAGAATGAAACCATCCATTCCGTCATAAAAGCCTCCGGTGCTGTAATTTAATATTTTATATTCCACAATCATGATATCATGACAAATAGAAAATAGTTCGTTACATTTCCTACATCTCGAATGTAGTTTGGTGAATATATCCTATCGAGTTTTGATCTTACAAGTTCTCCTAAAATTTCAGGAAGGTTTAGGAAAAGGTTTATAACCAGGTGACAAAAATGCTAAAAATGTTTCTTGATTAAGTTTATTCTGACCAGTTTAGGTTACGTCTTAAATATTTTCTTAAAGTTAATAAGTTCCAAATTTCAGTTCTCTAGCTTTAAGGAAAGAATACAAATTAGTATTGATTGTTTTTAGGGTTTGTTATTACATTTTCAACCCTTAGCAGCACGTAACGAAATGTACAACTGGTTTACTTTTTATGTGTATCGTGTAAGAAATAAATGTACAAAATTTCAGCTCTATAGTTTTAAGGAATGTATGAATATTAAATAATTATTGTTTTTAGGGGTTGTTAACACATTTTCACTCCTAGCAGCAAGTAACAAAATGTAAAAGTCATTTACTTTTTATATGTGTTTTGTAAGAAATATATGTAAAAAATTTCAGCTTTAAGGAAAGTAAACAAACAACAAATATTGTTTTAGGGGATGTTTCAACCCTTAAAGGTCAAATATTTTAAAATCATTTCCCCTGTGGCAAATACATGTACCAAATTTCACATTAAAATCCTATCTTAGAGAGCCTATGAGCAATATGTGAACCAAATATTTCACGTTTCTTAACGGTATTAAATTAATATTTATAGTTATAGGGGTTGTTACTAAATGTTCACCCCTTAGCAGAACGTGATAAAATGGTAAAACTGCTTTATTTTTTATATGTATCGTCTAAGAAATAAATGTACAAAAGTTCAGCTTTCTTGCTTTAAGGAAAGTATAAGAAACAATGTTTATTGTTTTATGGGTTGTTTCAACCCTTACAGGTTAAATATTTTAAAATCCTTTCTTTTTGTGCCTCTAGCCCCTGTGGAAAATACATGTACCAAATTTCACATTCCTAGGAGGTAAGGTTTTTGAGATATTTAATAAACAATATTTATTGTTTTAGGGGTTGTTTCAACCCTTACATGCCAAATATTTTAAAATGCTTTCTTAGTGTGCCTCTAGTTCCTATGAGCAATATGTGTGCCAAATTTCAAGTTCCTAGGTGGTAAGGTTTTTGAAATATAAAACAAACAGTATTTATTGTTTTAGGGGTTGTTTCAACCCTTGCAGGCCAAATATTT